>SKCR01054631.1:0-45929 GCA_019454045.1 Zanthoxylum bungeanum | reverse complement strand
TACCTTTTTCAATTTCAAAAAGCAAAGCATTTAATGCCTTACAATCACCTCACATCAACTCACATCAATCAATCAATGTCACATCACTCAAAGTGACATATGATTTGACGCTTGATGTGACTTGTGATTTGACGCTCGATTTGACTTATGGTGCCGCACTCGAATTCGAAATGCGAATGCGCTCGCAAATAATCCCGGATCGGGTTCGCTAATTCCAAATTAACGAATTTTCCGTTGCGTCGTAATTAAATGATTACGCCTAGCGAAATCACTATTCACGTCGCTAACGAATTAATTCTAAATTAATTCGTTCGCCCGAATTAAAATCTAATTTTAATTCCGCGTCGAAATCCAATTTCTTATAATATATCAAATATATTATTTTATCGATTAATTCCAAATTAATCGTTCTCTCTCTTTAATTGATATTTTATCCCAGATAAAATATCTCCGCAATTAATCCCAGATTAATTTTCTCTCTCGTTAATTAATCCCAGATTAATTAAAGTGCGAGTCATACGTCATCGGTGAATCTTCGGGGAGCGACCCATTAGATCTCTGGATATGTTGGCAGTAAATCGGGTCGTCGGACTATCCGAACACGTAAGTACCTAGTACTACGTTTACACCGATTCACACAAGACAAGGTTGGCTTCTAGCAAAGTACCATGCCTACCCAATTCTCCAGAAACATGCTTACAGGAATAAGCGATCTATATCAGGCGTAGTATACGTGGTATTGCATATTTCGATCCAGTATCGAATGATCACGTGCTAGGCCTGGGTTGCGATGCATGAATAATGTATATCAGATGGATATTAGATGGGTGGGGCAATTTTGGAAATTGTTGTAATAAATTTAGAATATATTAATTGGACTTGCGTGTCCAGCCTATTACCTCCTTACTCTATGTATTTCTCTTCTCACCTATTCCCCTCAATGTAAATGAGGTTTCTTTAGAAGTGTTATGTAATCGGGTAGAAGTAATATTTGTGCTAGCGGGAGAGAGGAAATGGAGAGATTTGTTCTAGGAACAATGTGTTGAGTATCCATCCGCATATCATTATTATTTTATTTACGCGCTTTATTATGTGGTTAAAATGCATGTTTAAGGGTGTATGATGATGAGACCTTAACAAAGATAATAAATTGGTTGCCAAATGCACTCGAAAAACCCTCAACATCATATTAAGCGTTTTTCCTTCCATTGAGTGATTCTTACTCAAGATCCAAGACTGGCATTGGTTTGTTGGCCAAAGTCAAGGCTTTTGTCCGTCGAGGATATGTTTGAATCATGAGAGCTTTGTTCCATATCGGTGTCTTGTCCAAGTTGTGATATGTTGGCCAAAGTCAAGATCACTTCTTGTCCATTGAGATTGATTACGAAGCTTTCCATGGTCAATGGGTTCCGCTTAACTAGGATCACTAAGTTTGGTTGTGCTAAAGCCAAGGCTTAGTTGATTCAGAGGAAAAAGGTTAGGCAATATATTGGACATATTGGCATATATTAGATATATGTTTCGGACTTGGATGTCCACCTACTGGATATAGGAATTGGATGGTATCCAATTGATCTTAGAGATCTACCTAGTTTATTATCATACAATTTGTTGGCCAAAGTCAAGATTGTGTGTTATTTAACGGGATCTTAGCCCACTAGGAAATAAGGTTTCCCGAGTACTCCACAGAGGGTTAGAGGCTCGCTGAAAAATAGTGGGAGGCAAGTATTAAATTTGCAATATTCGTTTAGTTACTTGCCATACACGCTTATTTCAAATATTTCGTCAAATAAATTATTTATTAGTTGGACTAATATTTAATCGTTGTTTTAAATTAAAACAGTTGGACTGTATTCAAACTAATTTCAATTAATAGTTGATTTTATAATTGGATTATAGTTATCAATATAATTGAATTTAATCTATTTAAATTATAGTTGATTATATAGTTGGACTATAGTAATCATTATATTTAATAGTACCTAAAATCGTTGATTAAATAGTTGGACTATTCGAATCAAGATAATTGAAAGATTAGTGTTTAAAACATAATCCTGGGTGAAAATGTATTTAAACGACTTTAATTTTCAAATTGGGAATAAAATCTCAAGATAGTCCTGGAAACTAAGAAGTTACTTTATTTGATAAAATAACATCTTAGGCTTAAGCCAGGAGTTAAGCAAATAGTGGAGCATGATCTTTGGAAGATTCATGTGATGATAACTGTAGTGCTTAATCCGTTATACTTGCCAAATAGACTCATTAATTTCTTAATCAGAATTAAGGATTAGATCCTTAAAGTATAATAATGAAATTAAAGGATCTTCATAGATATATTTTAGATCCTTGAAGTACTAAATTGCAGTAGATAAACTCTTGGAGAGTTAATGGCTATACTCAAGGAGACAAAGATAAAGTTTGCAATAAGACAAGAAGCGCAAGGCAGGCATCTTATTTCGACATTCCGGAAGGCCAAGGCTTGGCCAAAGGCTTCTCAAGTGTGGAAAAGGGCAAAGACAAAATCATTATAATCTTCTGGGAAGATAAAAGTCATATCCCAAGATGTCTGCCTAAATTGTGGCAAACAGGGACACAGAAACGTGACTGCCGTATGGACAAGGCAGACATGAAGGAAGAGAAGAGGGGCAAGGCTCCGACTTCAAATATGTTTGTCATAAACATATTCACTACTAGTATTAAAATTGAATTTTAGATACTTAGTGTGGTACATAAATATATGTATTGATGTGCAGAATCTGCCGATAGCAGGATACTGACTTCAGATGAGATTGATCTGCGAATCGGAAACGGGACGACAATCGCTGTTTTAACCATAGAAACCTAAGTTTAGGAACTACCCTTCTGGTGTGTGTACTTAAATTAGGAAACTGTTAAAATGTAACTAGTTTGACTAGGAACATTATATCTATATCAGGGTTTAACCCTTTACGGGTATACCTTTATATTCTAGAACACTAAAGTGTTTTATTTTATAAAGATGATATTGAGATAAACACATTAGATGTGAATAACAGCATTTATATTTTGAATATAAATAAATCTCAAACGTAAAATATGACGAACAAGTAGCTCAAACTGATTTGATCAGAAGAGACTTAAATGTTGCATTCTTGTATGGGACACAATTAAACAAGACTCGTATATCCACACTTTCAAAGAGTGGGTACTAGGAAAAATTTGATTCCATTCAAATAATGTCTACAAATCTAGTTTATTAGGCAAAGTGCCTAAAACACCTTTACTTGGAAAAAGTGTAAATTCCACCGATCTGTTAGCCCTTGTTCATAGTGACGTAAGTGGGCCCATATCTAGCTAGGCTAAAATGGATCTGAATATTTCGTGACCTTTACGGATGTGCATCGCGTTATGGTTATGTGTTTCTTTTGAAACACAAGTCGGAAACTTTTAGAGTTTCGATACGAAATAGAGAAACAGATCGGCTAAAGTATTAAACAATCACGGTTAGACCATGATGAAAATACTTAAGTAATAAGTTTCTCTAATACTTGAAAGAGTATAGTATTCTTTCAATAAGGAATCCTCTCGGAACACGTCAGTTTGACTGTGTGTCCGAACAGAGAAACCGAATTTTGTTAGACATGATAAGGTTAATCATGAGTCGCTCTGAGCTACCGTTTCCTTCAACGGATAAGCCATTAACATTGCAGAACTTATTTTGAATAAGGTTCAATAAAAATCTGTTAGACAGACTTCATATTAGATATGAACAGGAAAGAAACCAGTTTCTCATTCCTGAAGATTTGGGAATACTAGTCATATATTTGGATGATGCCAAACTGAAACCCAAATCGGATAAGTGCATAAATTATAGGTTATCCTAAGGAAACCAAAGTATGGTACTTATACAACTTGTTGGACAAAATGACCCATAGCGTCACTATTTGTACAGATCACGGTGTTGTTGTACAAATTAACTATGTGACAAGGAAATTGCACTCTCATCATTTGTTATTAGATCACCATAAATGTATAAATGAAGAGAGGTCCATATGATTAGTTCCTGGATTGAGAATGATATGAGACAGTATCAATCCCCGAAAGATTAATCATTAAATATCCCTAGCCGGAGTATTATCGAGACAGGACATCGATAATGCGGAATAGGCTAGTATTGCACTTGTGCGCGTTGTGAGGGCACAACGGCATAGTTCTCATATATATAAGTATTGGATACTTATATAAGTGCGATAGGAGGTCGTGTTTTCACCGATGGTACGGGAAACAGCTTCACTCTGGATAGACCCCTCGGAATCCCATTGGTATTATGACTATGTGTCTATGGGAGGCCGAAATCAAGGTAGGTGTTGTATAGTCTTAACCTGAGACTTACATCGCTAATACTTGCGATAATCGGTAGACTTTGGTCTTGGTGGTACAGGGCTTTAACCGGTTCTGCGTACACCACTTCTGGGTTATCAGAGAGTCGTAGTGTATTGGGTGTGATGTCAAGACGGAAGTATCACTTCAGTCATAGTGGAGATGATGTCACGCAGGATACGGTATTAGTGCTCTTAAGTGTTGCGCAACCATCGGGATATTATGACTAGGTCATACATATCCGATTATAGAGACTAGTTACCAGACATCCGACATGTGCTTCGGACGGGCAGACACTTATCCAGCCCCAGCCCTAGTACGTGACTATCCGATACTGGGCCGATATACACAATACTACGTATACTATGCTTGATACAGATCTATATATTCCTGTAAGAATATTTCTGGAGAATTGGGTAGGCATGGCGCTTTGCTAGAAGCCAACCTTGTCTTGTAAATCGGTATGAACGTAGTACGAGGTACTTACGTGTTCAGATAATCCGACGACCGTATTTACTGCCAACATATCCGGAGATCTCATGGGTCGCTTCCTGAAGATTCACCGATGATGTATAACTCGCACTTTAATTAATCTGGGATTAATTAGAAGAGAGAGAAAATTAATCTGGGATTAATTGCGGAGATATTTTATCTGGGATAAAATATTAATTAAAGAGAGAGAACGATTAATTTGGAATTAATCGATAAAATAATATATTTGATATATTATAGAAATTGGATTTCGACCCGGAATTAAAATAAGATTTTAATTCGGGCGAACGAATTAATTTAGAATTAATTTGTTAGCGATGTGAATAGTGATTTCGCTAGGCGTAATCATTTAATTACGACGCGACGGAAAATTCGTTAATTTAGAATTAGTGAACCCGAGCCCGAGAGTGATTGCGAGCGCATTCGCATTTCGAATTCGAGCGCGGCACGCAAGTCACATCAAGCGTCAAATCGCTAGTCGCATCAATTGTCAAATCACTTGTCACTTTGAGTGATGTGATGTGACATGACATGTTGTCACTTTATTAAAGTGACTTGATGTAAAAGTAGAAGTGATGGGTAAAAGATGAAAAGCATTATTGCTTTTTGTTTTTGACTTTTTGGATATGAAAAGGTTTGGTATATATGTTTTATTTATTTTTGGAAATAAATAATAATATATATTACATTTTTTCTTTTCCCTCTTTTACTAGATTCGGTCCTCTCTCTCTCCTCATTCACGATTTCTCATCTCCCTCTCTTTTCTTCTTCCTCTTCTCACGGCTTCAAGACGATTTCTGACAAAAAAGTTTCTGGTTTTGACCGAAATTTTGAGAAACAAATGAAGAAGAGTAGTGCTAGCACACATATGGGTTATGTATGGTGATAGGGAAACGAATTTGTGAGCATGGAAAAGCTTGAAGCTTGGAGCTTCAATGGTGACATCCATGGCCGAATGAACAGGAGGAAAACAGCCCCCACCGTGCACTCCACTGCAGTTCCAAAAGCCATTGCCGAGCTTCAAGGAGGCAAAAACGCAACTTGTTCTTCATTTCATCAAAACCCATCAATGTGAGTATGTATTTCGCCTTACTCCTTTGTGTATTCATCTCGTTTTTATGCATGTTTGTTGATCTTGGGACTTGATTAAAATCCAACAATGGTATCAGGAGCTATTGATTGCATAAAAACGAATTAGGGTTCTTGAGCAAAATTGGGGCTTTTTGATTTAAGCATGATTTTAACAAATTGTTTGTTTAAGAATGCTTGTATTTGATTTAATTAGAGTTATATGTAATCAATTTGATAAAAAATTAATTGGATTGATTTTCCCCAATTTGCTTAATGTTGGCCAAAACTTTAAATTTGGTAAATGTTTGTTTAAGTATGCTTATAACATGTCTAATTGCATTTTGGTTGGACCAATTTGTTGAAAATTGATTTGGAATTATTTTCCCCAAATTATTCCCCTTGGCCGAATGTGTTGGTTAATTTTGGATTCTTGGAATTTTTTGGTTTTGATTCATTGGATGAGTTAGAATCATGTAGGATGATGTTAATTTATGGTCAATTGGATTGTACTACTTTGAATTGAACATAAATCCCCAAAAATTCTATGTTGGCCGAATTGGAACTATGCCCTAATGTCTTGGTGATTTTGATTTTGTGACATTGGATGTGTATGAAATCAAATTGGATGTTGATTAATGTCGATTGTGGGTTCGATTGGATTGAAACCAAATCGGACACAAAATCCTTCCTTGGCCGAGAGCTTTTAAGCATGTAAATGGGTTTGATTTTTCAATTTGTGTGTTTGGACATATATAATGAATTGAGCATGATTAATTGGACAAATTTCTGTTTTGGAAACTTTGATTTGGGTAATTAATAATGCTATACACTTTAGGTAATTTAATTGGAAAATTTGGAATTTTTGGAATTAAATTATTGGGCTTAAAATTGGATTTGGTCTTTCAAGTTGTTATTGGGTTTATTGGACTTTGTTGTACAAAGTTGGTTTAGGCCAAATTGGTTGGATCCAATTGGCCCAAAACCGCTTCCAAAGGCCCAAATGCGACTAATGAACCTTTAACGTTTAATTGGGCCTTATGGGCCTAAATTAATTTATGGGCTTATGGGTAACTCCCGGATTGGACTTTGGTTGCGGGTTTGACCCAAGTTGACCAAAAGTCCACGCCTCAAGAAATTAATTAAAAGCCCATTGGACTTTAATTAAATTAATATTGGATATTAATCGGGTTTTGAGACCCGTAACGATTAAATTTGGATTTAAGTCGTAAGGTTTATTTTATAAAGTGTAATATTTAATTTGAATTAAATAATGAATTAGAATTAAATACGTATTAAATTGGATTTAATCATGAATTTAATTTAATTAGTAGAAATCGTACTTTGAGTACGTGTTCGCAATACGAGTTTGACTCGAACAATAAAATCTTTGTTTGAACATTGGATGATCACTAATTATCAAGATTAATTAATTGGATTGATTGATAACATGCTTGTATGAATACATGGTTGTGATGTTTGAATAATGTATATCGGATGGATATTAGCCGGGTGGGGCGATTTTTAGAATTGTTGTAATAAATTTGATTTATTAAATTGGACCTGCGTGTCTAGCCTATCTACTAATTTTCTTTGTATTCTCTTCTCACCTATTCCCCTCCATGTAAATGAGGTTTCTTCTTTGAAGTGTAGTGTAACGGGTAGAAGAAATATTTGTGCTAGCGGGAGAGAGAAAGTGAGAGATTTGATCTAGGATCATGTGTAAAATATCCATCCGCATATCATTATTATTTTACCATATGGGCTTTATTATTTGTTTAGAATGCATGTTTAAGGGTGTATGATGATGAGACCTTAACAAAGATAATTAAAATTGGTAGCCAATTTGCACGCGAAAAAACCCTCGTTAAATATCAAGCGTTTTTTTCCTTCCATTGAGTGATTCTTACTCAAGATCCGAGATTGGCATGGGTTGTTGGCCAAAGTCAAGCCCTTGTCCGTCGAAGATGTGTTTTGAATCACGAGGCTTTGTTCCATATTGGTGTCGTGTCCAATTGTGTTTGTTGGCCAAAGTCAAGACCACTTCTTGTCGATTGACATTGATTACGAAGCTTCCATGTCAATGGGTCCGCGCTTGACTGGGATCACTAGGTTTGTTGTGCCAAAGCCAAGGCCTAGTTGATTCAGAGGAAAAAGGTTAGGTATACATTGGATGTATGGCATATATAAGATATATGTTTAGGATTTGGATATCCGCCTACTGGATCTAGGAATTGGATGAGATCCAATTGATCTTCGAGATCTACCTAGTTAATTATCATACAATTGTTGGCCAAAGTCAAGATTGTGTGATATTTAACGGGATCCTAGCCCACTAGGAAACACGGTTTCCCGAGTACTCGACAGAGGGTTAGAGGCTCGATGAAAAATAGTGGGAGGCAAGAATTGAATTTGCAATAATCGTTCAATTACTCGCCATACGCGCTCATTCAATTATTTCGTCATTAGATTAAATGTTAGTTGACTAATATTTAAATTGTTGTTTTAATAAACAGTTGGACTGTATTATACTTGATTATATATAATGGATTATATTAATCATATATTTGAATTAATTAATTTCAGTTTACAGTTGATTTTATAATTGGATTATAGTAATCAATGTAATTGAGGTTAATTAATTTGGATTATATTTGATATATAGTTGGACTATTATAATCATTATAATATATATAGTACCACTAATCGTTGATTAAATAGTTGGACTATTGTAATCAAGATAAAATTAAAAAAATTGGATATTTAATATATAATCTGGGATTAAAATATTTTAAAAATTGGGATTAAATAATAGGTTACTTTATTTGATAAAATAACTTATTATACCTTAAGCCCAAAATTAAGCAAAATAAGTAGAGCATAAAAATCTTTGAAAGATTTATGTGATGATGACTTTAATGCTTAATTTAATATACTTGTCATAAATCTAATTTTAGATTTAAGAAGTATTAAAATTGCAATTTATAATTCTTGGAGAATTAATTGACTATTCTAGAGGAGATAAAGTCAAAGTTTGCAATTGGGCATGTAGCACGAGGTGCACATCCTTTCGATATTCTAAAACCCAAGGCTTGGCCTAAGGTTTCTGTGAAATATTGAAATGATAATTGACATATCCCAAAGTGACTACCATTTGGATATGGCAGACACGAAGGAATTAAAGAAAGGGCAATGCTCTTACTTTAAAATGTTTGTCTTAGTATGTTCACAGCTAGTATTGAAATTAGATTTTAAATACTTAGTGTGGTACATAAAAATGTATGTATTGATGTTCAGAATCTGCTTTGAGCAGGATACTGACTTCAAGCTGAGATTGCTCTGCGAATCGGAAACGGGACGAAAGTCGCTGTTTCGACCGTAGATACCTAAGTTTAGGAACTACCCTTTGGGTATATACTTAAATTAGGAACTGTTATAATGTAACTAGTTTGACTAGAGACATTATCTCTATATCAGTGTTTAATCCGTTGCGATAAAACCTTTATATTATAGAACACTAAGTGTTTTATTATATAAAGATGATACTGAGATAAATACATTAGATGTAAATAACAGAATTTATTTTGAATATAAATTAAATCTCAAACATATAAAATAACAAATAAATAGCTCAAATTGATTTGATCAATAGAGACTTATTTGTGGCATTGTTGTCTAGGACACAATTTAACGAGACTCGTATATCCACACTTTTGAAGAGTGGGTACTAGGACTGATTTGACTATTCAAATAAGGTCTGCGAATCTAGTTTATTAGGTAAAGTACCTAAAATACTATTTACTTGGTAATAGTAAAAGGGCCACCGATCTGTTAGCCCTATTCATGGTGAAGTTAGTGGGCCCATATCTAGCTAGGCTAGATGTGAACATGAATATTTCGTGACCTTAACGGATGTGGCATCACGTTATGGTTATGTGTTTCTTTTGAAGAACACAAATCAGAAACTTTTAGAGTTTCGACACGAAATAGACAAACAGATCGGCTATAGTATTATACCGTCACGGTAAGACCGTAATGAAAATACTTAAGCAATAAGTTTCTTATATACTTGAAAGAGTATAGTATTCTTTCAAATGAGGACTCCTCCCGGAACACGTCAAAGTGACGGTGTGTCCGAACGGATTAACCGAATCATGTTAGACATGATAAGGCTAATCACGAGTCGCTCTGAGCTACTGTTTCCTTCAATAGGATAGTACTAACAGTGCATAACTTATTTAGAATAAGGTTCCATATAAATCTGTTTGACAGATATCCATAGGATATGAACAGGAAAGAAACGAGGTTTCTCATTCCTGATAATTTGGGTATGCCAGGCATAACGTTTGGATGATACCAAACTAAGACCCAAATTGGATAAGTGCCAATATAGGTTATCCTAAGGGAAACCATAAGTATAGTACTTATAAATCTCACATGAGAACAAGTGATTGTTGCTCACCATGCGTTTTTCCTGAGAGGAATACCGATATGCAGTGGTCAGTGGGAGGATAGTGATACTCGATGAAAATCGGAGTAATACTGTTCAAGGCACAAGGTCCGTAATGGAACACAAATAGTTCATCTATGATGAATCTATACCATCAATCTTCATATACACAAGAAACGCGTAGATCGGAGAGAGTCAGAAAACAACCTGGGGTATGGGTTTCTGATCTCACCTCATAAAGATGTCAATCTTATGAAGGTATATCCACCGACTACGTTTTGAGGAAGTGATACGAGGTATCGACTCCCTATTATGGCAAAGTGCCATGAGTCCGAAATGGATTCCATGTATAACAACTATTTTGATACTAGTTGTTGTACCACAAGGCATTGTGCCTATTGGTACATTAAAAGTCTTCAAGGAAGACATACATGGAAGGCAACATACCAACGTACAAAGCTGGGCTTTTGACGGAAAGGTATCGTTATCAACATTGTGTTAATAACGATTCAACCTTTTACCTGTTGCCGTGGTAAATCCATTTTGAAGATGCTTGTTGATAACTGCATATTCATTTTTGAAATGTGTCAGTTGCAGATCAAAAATCGCTTTCCTGAAAAGGAAACCTTTTGGAGAATATTTATAACATCCTGACGATTTTGTATAACCAACAAACAAGGTTTGCGGGTTATTCGATCCTGTTTGGATTGAAACAAGCATAAGGTTCTTGGAACTGACGTTTTGAAATAATCATAATGGTTTATGATTTGACTCAAAACAAAATAATTCTGTGTATATAAGGAGGTTAGTGGGAGAGGGCACTGACAATGAAATTCTCATAAAGCAATTGATGAAAGCTTGGCTTTCATAGATATTCTTTCAATAGAATTCTCCGTAGAATTCTGGGGAGTAACAACCTTTATTCGGAATAAAGATCTACAGGGATAGATTTGGAGTTGTTAACACTCTCTGGAAATTGTACATTTAAAATGTACTTGAATTGGTGTCTCATACGCTTCGAGCATATGAGTCACAATCGGGTCAATCCAAGTGATAGTCACTGGATTGAAGATTAGAACATCTGTTAGTATCTAAGAGAACTAAAGATGTTGTCTTAAACTATGGAGTAGAGAACTTGAAGTGACTAGGATCACTGCTGCAAATTTCCAACCGGTAAAAATACTGCGGTACTATAAAAGTTTGAACACTGGGACAGTGAGCTGGAAATATTCCGAGAAGATAACTGTTGCCGAATTAACAACAAATGCGGATTATTGCTGCAGCTGAGGCAGCAATAGAAGCCATTTGGATCGATAAAAATCTAATTAAATAGATATAGTTCTTTTAGCAGCTGAGCTAGGCGTCAGCACAGGCTAAGGAATTAAAGGTCTCATCGACGATCCAGATATATTCTTCTATATCATCTGATTCGTTCGGATCATACATCGTGGCGATGTGATGATCGTATAAATCGCGTCAGAAGATAATTACGCAAATCCGCTGACGAAAACCTTTCCTCAGCAATTTGAGCGAACCGTACATAGTTCGGGTGTTAGACACTCGAGTGACTGGCTATGTGCCAAGTGGGAGATTGTTGGACAAAATGACCCATAGCGTCACTATTTGTACAGATCACGGTGTTGTTGTACAAATTAACTGTGTGACAAGGAAATTGCACTCTCATCATTTGTGATTAGATCACCATAAATGTATAAATGAAGAGAGGTCCATATGATTAGTTCCTGGATTGAGAATGATATGAGACAGTATCAATCCCCGAAAGATTAATCATTAAATATCCCTAGCCGAGTATTATCGAGACAGGACATCGATAATGCGGAATAGGCTAGTATTGCACTTGTGCGCGTTGTGAGGCACAACGGCATAATTCTCATATATATAAGTATTGGATACTTATGCAAGTGCGATAGGAGGTCGTGTTTCACCGATGGTACGGGAAACAGCTTCGCTCTGGATAGACCCCTCGGAATCCCATTGGTATTATGACTATGTGTCTATGGGAGGCCGAAATCAAGGTAGGTGTGTATAGTCTTAACCTGAGACTTGCATCGCTAATACTTACGATAATCGATAGACTTTGGTCTTGGTGGTACAGGGCTTTAACCGGTTCTACGTACACCACTTCTGGGTTATCAGAGAGTCATAATGTATGGGTGGTGTGATGTCAAGATGGAATATCACTTCAGTCATATTGAAGATGATGTCACGCAGGATACGGTATTAGTGCTCTTAAGTGTTGCGCAACCATCAGGATATTATGACTAGGTCATACATATCCGATTATAGAGACTAGTTACCAGACATCCGACATGTGCTTCGGACGGGGCAGACACTTATCCAGCCCCAGCCCTAGCACGTGACTATCCGATATTGGGCCAATATACACAATACTACGGTATACTACGCTTGATACAGATCTATATATTCCTGTAAGAATATTTCTGGAGAATTGGGTAGGCATGGCGCTTTGCTAGAAGCCAACCTTGTCTTGTAAATCGGTATGAATGTAGTACGAGGTACTTACGTGTTTAGATAATCCGACGACCGTATTTACTGCCAACATATCCGGAGATCTCATGGGTCGCTTCTGAAGATTCCCCGATGATGTATAACTCGCACTTTAATTAATCTGGACTAAAGTTGCATAACAACGTACATAACAACGTACTAAGCTGGGCTTGTAGCGAAAAGGTATCGTTATCAACATTATGTCGATTACGACGAAACCTTTTACATGTTCCCATTGGTAAATCCATTGGGATAATGCTTGCAGATGCTATATGTTTCATTTATCAAATATGGCAAACCTTTTGGAGGATGTTTACAACATCTTGACGGTTTTGTCATACCAAAAAAAGCAAACAAGGTTTGCGGGTTACTCGATCCATGAATGGATTGAAGCAAGCATTGGTTTCTTGGAATTATCGTTTTGATGTAATAATAATGGTATATGATTTAATTCAAAATGAAATGATTCTTGTGTATATAAGGAGGTTAGTGGGAGCGCACTGACAGTGAATGTCCTAAAGTAAATGATGATATGTCTTTTCTTGGAAATAACATTCCCAATACAATCGGTGAAAGCTTGGCTTTCAAGAAAATTCTCCGTAGAATTCTTAGGAGAAACAACCTTTATTTTAGGAATAAAGATCTACTATGATAGATTTAAAGTTGTTGGTACTCTCCTAGAACTCATACATTGAAATAAATGTACGCGACCTGGTGTCTCATACGCTTTGAGCATATGGAGTCACAATCAGGCCAATCCAAGTGATAGTTATTGGATTGATGTTAAGAACATGCTTTAGTATCTTAGAGATCTAAGGATGCTGTCTTATACTATTGAGAAGGAGAACTTGAAGTGACTGGGTTCACTGTTGCAAGTTTCCTAACCGATAAAAATGACTAAAAGTCGTGTAACAACGGTACTATACAGTTTGAATAACGAAACAGTGAGCTGGAAATCTTCCAAGCAAGATACTGTTACCGAATAAACAACCAAAGTGGATTATTGCTGCGGCTGATGGCAACAATAGAAGCCTTATGGATTGATAATAAATCTAATTAGATTAGATATAGTTCTGTTAGCAGCTGAGCTAGGCTACAGCGCAGGCTAAAGAATTAATGGTCTCATCAACAATCCAGATACATACTTCGACTATTCATCTGATTCGTTCAAATCATACATCGTGGCGATGTGATGATCGTATAAATCGCATCAGATGATAATCATGCAAATTCGCTGGCGAAAGCCTTTCCTCAGCAGTTTTGAGCGAACCGTATATAGTTCAGGTGTAGGAAACTTGAGTGACTGGCTATAGGCCAAGTGGGAGATTGTTGGACAGTTATGACCCATAGCGTCACTATTTGTACAAATCATGGTGTTGTTGTACAAATTAACTATGTGATAAAGGAAATTACTCTTTTATCATTTGTGATTAGATCACCAAGATGTATAAATGATGAAAGGTCCATATGATTAGTTCCGGATTGAGATTATATGAGACAATATCAATCCACGAAGGTTTAATCATTAAATATCTCTGGTCAGAGTATTATCGAGATTGGACATCGATAATGCGTAAAAGACTAGTATTACACTTGTGCGCGTTGTGATGGCATAACGACATAGTTCTCATATATTTGGGTATAGGATACTCATGCAAGTGTAATTGGAGGTTGTGTTTACCGATGGTACGGGAAACAGCTTTGCTCTAGATAGACCCATCGGAATTCCATTGGTAGTATGGCTATGTGTCTATGGAAGTCCGAATCAGGGTAGGTGTATTTGGTCTTAACCTGAGACTTGCACCGTTAATACTTGCGACAATCAATATACTTTGGTTTTGGTCGTCCAGGGCTTTAACAGGTTCTGTGTACGCCTCTTCTGGGTATATTGAGAATCGTAGTGTATTGGGTGTGATGTCGAGATGGAATTATCACTCCAGTCATAGTGGAGATGATGATCACGTAGGATACATAACTTGTTCTCTTATATGCTGCAGCTATCGGGATATTATGACTAGGTCATGTATATCCGATTATAGAGACTAGTTACCAGAGATCCGATATGTGCTTCGTACGGGGCAAACACATTTCCAGCCCCAGGCCTTGCACGTGACATCCGATGCTCTATCAAAATACGCAATACTACGTATACTACGTCTGATATAGATCACATATTCCTGTAAGGATATTTCTGGAGAATTGGGTAGGCATGGCGTTTTGCTAGAAGCCAACCTTGTCTTGTAAATCGGTAAAAATGTAGTACTAGGTACATACATGTTCGGATAGTCCGACGACCGTATTTACTGCCAACATATCCGGGGATCTCATGGGTCGATTCCCAAAGATTCATCGATGACGTATGACTCGCATTTTATTAATCTCAGATTAATTAGATGAGAGAGAAAATTAATCTGGGATTAGTTACGGAGATATTTTGTCTGGGTTAAAATATCGTTTAAAAAAAAGAGAACGATTAATTTGGAATTAATCGATAAAATAATATATTCGATATATTATACGAAATTGGATTTCGACGCGGAATTAAAATTAGATTTTAATTCGGGCAAACGAGTTAATTCAAAAATAATTCGTTAGCGACGTGAATAGTAATTTTGCTAGGCATAATTATTTATTTACATTAGATTTAATTTCGTCGCAACGAAAAATTTGTTAATTTGGAATTAGCGAACCCGAGCCCGGGAGTGTTTGCAGGCGCACTCGCATTACAAATTAAAGTGCGGCCCACAAGTTACATCAAGCGTCAAATCACTAGTCAATCGATTGATGTGATGTCTAGTCACTTTGAGTGATATGACAACATGTCACTATTGATTGATGGTGGTAGATGGAAGGCATTAATTGTGTTTTGCCTTTGACTTTTTCGAAAAGGAAAAATGGTATATGTTTAATTGTTTTTTTAAATCAATTAACAAATACACAAAACACATTTTTCTCTTCTCTCTTTCCTATCCCCACTCTCTCGCCCAATGTGCATTCTTCCTCTTCTTTCACTGCATTTTGCCGACAGTTGTAGGAAGCTAAAGGAAATTTTTGTGGCAAAATTTCCTAAGTGCTGGCACACATTCGGGGTCTTGCGAAGGTGATAGGGAACCGGACATCTGAGCAAGGAATCATCAACCAAAGCTTGGAGCTTGATGGATCATCCATGGTCGCAAACTTCGAGGACAAAAGCAGTGAAAGCCGTGAGCCCTAGGAGGGAAAAACTTGAAGATTATGTTCCTCGCATCGCTCAACCGCTTAATGTAAGTATTCCGCAACTTCTTTGATGTATTCATACATGTGTTTCTTGCTTGATAATGATCCTTGGGACATTAGAGAAACCCAACATATTATTACTATCATATAAATATAGAAAAATGGTTCTTAATATTTACATTATATCATTCGGTATCTAATACAAAAATTGACATAAAATTCGCCATACATCCTGGCATAAAAAATAATCATGCGAAAAAAGTCTCCCACTGGGTAGGGGAATCTCGCATAAGCCCACAGCAGCCGCATCCAGATAGTCGCTACTAACGAATCACAACTACATCTCCTCATATTTCAGCTGTCTACTTTTCGCCAGGACCTGCAACGAATTGCAAATGTGAATAAGACAAGCATAATCTAAAATCCAACTAGATGTAATGGCTTCACAAGCTAATGAGATATCAATAACGGGAAAAAATAAAAGTACCTGATGTCGATGCTCTTTCATTTCTTATCTAGGTAAGGTAGTCAGGACAGTTCCTCTTCCAGTGCCCGGCCTTCTAGCAGTGTTGGCATTTATCTTCAAAAGCTCTCTCGGGCTTCGCTACCATAGCCTGTAGAGGAATATTGAAACTTTTTTTCTTCTTTCCCTTAGTCTTCTTCCCATTCGACTTAGAGTGGAAAGAAATGGAAAGTGAAGTGGTTTCCAAAGTTATGTCGGCACTCCCTTTTTAAAATTCTCCTTTGCTGTGACAAGCATCCAATGTAACTAATGGTAAGTGCAGTGAATCCCATTCATGTTGAAGCACATGACAAACTGGCAATACGACGCTGGGAGCGAACCAAGTATGACACTCCGTCCTAGAGTATCATTGAGAGGGAAATCAATTGTAACATCCCAATTCGGGAATGTTACCGGCAGATGACAGATTTCCATAGTCACCTAAGAATTTGACTGAAATAAAAAATCAACCATTTATTCAAACATCCCCTCATCAAAATAGAATAACTGTGTGAAATATAAAAAAATATCACGTACATAACCCAGATGCGATACAACCATACATATATACACAAGTTATACATCATAGAAACCCAAAAGAAACTACATTCTATATGAATGTAGAAACAACGTGATGAACCTATAAAACTAGTGACTACAGTGCTTCTCCTAATTCGGATCCATGTCTCCCAAAATACAGCAATGGCTCACCAATTGAAAAGTCCTTCAAAATCTGGAGAGCGGGGGGTGAATCCTAAAGAACTCAGTGATGGAGCTATAAAACCATAAAACAAACAGTATTAGAAATACTTATATTCAGTGTAATACCTTTCAGAATTCTTAAATCATAAATTAGAGTTTTCCCTTTTTAAAACTTTTAAAAAATCAAGTAAGAAACATCAATATCATCATGTGAAATATCATCGGTCAATCTGTACATAATCATGTGGCCTTGGGGCATTGTACGCATAGTCCCCCAAGCCAATAAACCAGACAACAGTGGTGCTATCAGTGCCACCAACTTGTCTCTGTAATATCCGGCTTTAGGGGTGTTGTACTCACAGTCCCCCAAGCCCAATACCCAGGATCTAGAGGCATCTGTCATCTCTAGTCTTGTATCCTGTGTGCACACATCCCTATCTGGTATCAATATCGATACCCATCAATACTATGTCCGTCCATTCCATATTTGTCAATTTCGTATCTGTATCACGTTACATCTGAGGTGGGTTTTTCCCCCAGGCCTCCAAAATCATAAATCCATATCTTTGAAATAATTTTCATCATGAAAAGATTTATCTAAAACCAAGCTTTATCAAAAGCATAAATCATATATCTCATTCACATGAAATCATCATTTAAAGCAAAACAATTAAATCAATGATCTGCAAAATCATAACCAAAATCACATTCAAAACTCTGAAATAAGTACTCCACTCACAGTACTAAGGAAAGTCGGTAGTGGTATACGGCGTCGGTGACCAATGAGTTGCTTGTCATTGATCTAATGCCAAAGAAACTGTTAGTTTTTCTTATAATAAATGAGAAAAGTATATGCAATCAAAGGTCGATGTTTATGCTTATCGTATGACTTATCATGTGATTACACATCTATAGAAAGCCCCCAGAGTGCCCCTAAAACATCTTAGGAATAAAAAGGAATAGTTTTTAGTCAAATCCTGGAACAGCGCCTACCGTCACGACACAGCAGCTCTGCGCTTTGCGATACATGATCTTTGACGTCGCGACGTGAGCCACATTTCCAAGACCCGAATTTTTAATTGCACATCATACACCATTTCTAAAACACCACACAAACTACAATCATAACAAAACAACCACTTAGCATCAATTTCACTCTTTAATACTACCTCATAACCAATTCATTACCATAAAAAATATACCACATAACATCAATTACACCTTCATACAACTATTTATAAACCCCAACTCATTTTCACATATAAGGATTTTAAAAATTGAGGGATTCATCAAATCTCCAATTCATTGAATCAAAACCATATATTCCTCATTAAACTCAAGCCAATAACATTCTTTAAGCATCAAATCATCAAAACTTAGCAATTTAAGATTTGGATTGATTCTTACTCAATTAAAATCCAACTTAAGCGTTTTTCCTGTAAATTAAGCGTTCATCATATATTTAAGATTTGGATTGAAATCCAACTTAAGCGTTTTTCCTTCCATTGAGTGATTCTTACTCAAGATCCAAGACTGGCATTGGTTTGTTGGCCAAAGTCAAGGCTTTTGTCCGTCGAGGATATGTTTGAATCATGAGAGCTTTGTTCCATATCGGTGTCTTGTCCAAGTTGTGATATGTTGGCCAAAGTCAAGATCACTTCTTGTCCATTGACATTGATTACGAAGCTTTCCATGGTCAATGGGTTCCGCTTAACTGGGATCACTAAGTTTGTTGTGCTAAAGCCAAGGCTTAGTTGATTCAGAGGAAAAAGGTTAGGCAATATATTGGATATATTGGCATATATTATATATATGTTTCGGACTTGGATGTCCACCTACTGGATATAGGAATTGGATGGTATCCAATTGATCTTAGAGATCTACCTAGTTTATTATCATACAATTTGTTGGCCAAAGTCAAGATTGTGTGGTTATTTAACGGGATATTAGCCCACTAGGAAATAAGGTTTCCCGAGTACTCCACAGAGGGTTAGAGGCTCGTCGAAAAATAGTGGGAGGCAAGTATTAAATTTGCAATATTCGTTTAGTTACTTGCCATACGCGCTTATTTCAAATATTCGTCAAATAAATTATTTATTAGTGGGACTAATATTTAATCGTTGTTTTAAATTAAAAAAGTTGGACTGTATTCAAACTAATTTCAATTAATAGTTGATTTTATAATTGGATTATAGTAATCAATATATTTGAATTTAATCTATTTAAATTATTGTTGATTATATAGTTGGACTATAGTAATCATTATATTAATAGTACCTAAAATCGTTGATTAAATAGTTGGACTATTAGAATCAAGATATTGAAAGATAAGTGTTTAAAACATAATCCTGGGTGAAAATGTATTTAAACGACTTTAATTTTCAATTGGGAATAAAATCTCAAGATAGTCCTGGAAACTAAGAAGTTACTTTATTTGATAAAATAACATCTTAGGCTTAAGCCATGAGTTATCAAATAGTGGAGCATGATCTTTGGAAGATTCATGTGATGATAAATGTAGTGCTTAATCCGTTATACTTGCCAAATAGACTCATTAATTTCTTAATCAGAACTAAGGATTAGATCCTTAAAGTATGATAATGAAATTGAAGGATCTTCATAGATATATTTTAGATCATGGAAGTACTAAATTGAAATAGATAAACTCTTGGAGAGTTAATGGCTATACTCAAGGAGACAAAGATAAAGTTTGCAATAAGACAAGAAGCGCAAGGCATGCATCTTATTTCGACATTCCGGAAGGCCAAGGCTTGGCCAAAGGCTTCTGGAGTGTGGAAAAGGGCAAAGAAAAAATCATTACAATCTTCTGGAAAGATAAAGGAAATATCCCAAGATGTCTGCCTAAATTGTGGCAAACAGGGACACGGAAAAATGACTGCCGTATGGACAAGGCAGACATGAAGGAAGAGAAAAGGGGCAAGGCTCCGACTTCAATATGTTTCTCATAAACATATTCACTACTAGTATTAAAATTGGATTTTAGATACTTAGTGTGGTACATAAATATATGTATTGATGTGCAGAATCTGCCGATAGCAGGATACTGACTTCAGATGAGATTGATCTGCGAATCGGAAACGGGATGACAATCGCTTGTTTTAACCATAGAAACCTAAGTTTAGGAACTACCCTTTTGGTGTGTACTTAAATTACGAAACTGTTAAAATGTAACTAGTTTGACTAGGAACATTATCTCTATATCAGGGTTTAACCCTTTGCGGGTATACCTTTATATTCTAGAACACTAAAGTGTTTTATTTTATAAAGATGATATTGAGATAAACACATTAGATGTGAATAACAGCATTTATATTTTGAATATAAATAAATCTCAAACGTAAAATATGACGAACAAAAAGCTCAAAACTGATTTGATCAGAAGAGACTTAAATGTGGCATTGTTGTATGGGACACAATTAAACAAGACTCGTATATCCACACTTTCAAAGAGTGGGTACTAGGAAAAATTTGATTCCATTCAAATAATGTCTACAAATCTAGTTTATTAGGCAAAATGCCTAAAACACCTTCACTTGGAAAAAGTGTAAATTCCACCGATCTGTTAGCCCTTGTTCATAGTGACGTAAGTGGGCCCATATCTAGCTAGGCTAAAAGTGGATATGAATATTTCGTGACCTTTACGGATGTGGCATCGCGGTTAGTTATGTGTTTCTTTTGAAACACAAGTCGGAAACTTTTAGAGTTTCGATACGAAATAGAGAAATAGATCGGCTAAAGTATTAAACAATCACGGTTAGACCAGGATGAAAATACTTAAGCAATAAGTTTCTCTAATACTTGAAAGAGTATAGTATTCTTTCAATAAGGAATCCTCCCGGAACACGTCAGTTTGACGGTGTGTCCGAACAGAGAAACCGAATTTTGTTAGACATGATAATGTTAATCATGAGTCGCTCTGAGCTACCGTTTCCTTCAACGGATAAGCCATTAATATTGCATAACTTATTTTGATTAAGGTTCAATAAAAATCTGTTAGACAGACTTCATATTAGATATGAATAGGAAAGAAACCGGTTTCTCATTCCTGAAGATTTGGGAATGCTAGTCATAAGTTTGGATGATGCCAAACTAAAACCCAAATCGGATAAGTGCATAAATTGTAGGCTATCCTAAGGAAACCAAAGTATGGTACTTATATAACTCATAAGAGAACAATGTAATTGTTGCTCGCCATGCGGTTTTCTTAAGAGGAATACTAATATGCAGTGGTAAGTGGGAAGAAAGTAAACCTCGATGAAAATCGGAGTAATACTATTCCAGGCACGGATTCCTTAATGGAACCAATAGTTCATCAAGGATAAATTTACACCAATAATCTTCGAATACACAAGAACCGCGTAGGTCGGAGAGAGTCAGAAAACAACCTGGGGTATGGGTTTCTGATCTCACCTCATAAAGATGTCAATCTTATTGAGGAATACGAACTGACTACGTATGAGGAAGTGATACAAGGTATCTACTCCCTATTATGGAAAAGTGCCATAATGTCCGAAGTGGATTCCATGTATACCAACCGAGTTTAGACATTGGTTATTGTACCGGAAGGCATTGTGCCTATTGGTACTATATAAGTCTTCAAGGAAGACATACATGGATGGCAACATAACAACGTACTAAGCTGGGCTTGTAGCGAAAAGGTATCGTTATGAACATTATGTCGATTACGAAGAAACCTTTTACATGTTCCCATTGGTAAATCCATTTGGATAATGCTTGCAGATGCTGTATGTTCATTTATGAAATATGGCAGCTGAATGCCAAAACCGCTTTCCTTTTCCTTAACAGAAACCTTTTGGAGGATGTTTACAACATCCTGACGGTTTTTATCGTACCAAAACAAGCAAACAAGGTTTGCGGGTTACTCGATCCATGAATGGATTGAAGCAAGCATTGGTTTCTTGGAATTATCGTTTTGATGTAATAATAATGGTATATGATTTAATTCAAAATGAAATGATTCTTGTCTATATAAGGAGGTTAGTGGGAGCGCACTGACAGTGAATGTCCTAAAGTAATGATGACATGTCTTTTCTTGGAAATAACATTCCCAAATACAATCGGTGAATGCTTGGCTTTCATGAAAATTCTCCGTAGAATTCTTAGGAGAAACAACCTTTATTTTAGGAATAAAGATCTACTAGGACATATTTAAAGTTGTTGGTACTCTCCGAGAACTCATACATTGAAATAAATGTACGCGACCTGGTGTCTCATACGCTTTGAGCATATGGAGTCACAATCAGGCCAATCCAAGTGATAGTCATTGGATTGATGTTAAGAACATGCTTTAGTATCTTAGAGATCTAAGGATGCTGTCTTATACTATTGAGAAGGAGAACTTGAAGTGACTGGGTTCACTGTTGCAAGTTTCCTAACCGATAAAAATGACTAAAAGTCGTAACAACGGTACTATACAGTTTGAATAACGGAACAGTGAGCTGGAAATCTTCCAAGCAAGATACTGTTACCGAATAAACAACAAAATTGCATTATTGATGCGGCTGAGGCAACAATAGAAGCCTTATGGATTGATAATAAATCTAATTAGATTAGATATAGTTCTGTTAGCAGCTGAGCTAGGCTACAGCGCAGGCTAAAGAATTAATGGTCTCATCAACGATCCAGATACATACTTCGACTATTCATCTGATTCGTTCAAATCATACATCGTGGCGATGTGATGATCGTATAAATCACATCAGATGATAATCATGCAAATTCGCTGGCGAAAGCCTTTCCTCAGCAGTTTGAGCGAACCGTATATAGTTCAGGTGTAGGAAACTTGAGTGACTGGCTATAGGCCAAGTGGGAGATTGTTGGACAGTTATGACCCATAGCGTCACTATTTGTACAAATCATGGTGTTGTTGTACAAATTAACTATGTGATAAAGGAAATTACTCTTTTATCATTTGTGATTAGATCACCAAGATGTATAAATGATGAAAGGTCCATATGATTAGTTCCGGATTGAGATTATATGAGATAATATCAATCCACGAAGGTTTAATCATTAAATATCCCTGGTCAGAGTATTATCGAGATTGGACATCGATAATGCGTAAAAGACTAGTATTACACTTGTGCGCGTTGTGATGGCATAACGACATAGTTCTCATATATTTGGGTATAGGATACTCATGCAAGTGTAATTGGAGGTTGTGTTTACCGATGGTACGGGAAACAGCTTCGCTCTAGATAGACCTATCGGAATTCCATTGGTAGTATGGCTATGTGTCTATGGAAGTCAGAATCAAGGTAGGTGTATTTGGTCTTAACCTGAGACTTGCACCACTAATACTTGCGACAATCAATATACTTTGGTTTTGGTCGTCCAGGGCTTTAACAGGTTCTGTGTACGCCTCTTCTGGGTATATTAAGAATCGTAGTGTATTGGGTGTGATGTCGAGATGGAATTATCACTCCAGTCATAGTGGAGATGATGATCACGTAGGATACATAACTTGTTCTCTTATATGCTGCAGCTATCGAGATATTATGACTAGGTCATGTATATCCGATTATAGAGACTAGTTACCAGAGATCCGATATGTGCTTCGTACGGGGTAGACACATTTCCAGCCCTAGGCCTTGCACGTGACATCCGATGCTCTATCAAAATACGCAATACTATGTATACTACGTCTGATATAGATCACATATTCCTGTAAGGATATTTCTGGAGAATTGGGTAGGCATGGCGCTTTGCTAGAATCCAACCTTGTCTTGTAAATCGGTAAAAATGTAGTACTAGGTACTTACGTGTTCGGATAGTCCGACGACCGTATTTACTGCCAACATATCTGGGGATCTCATGGGTCGATTCCCAAAGATTCACCGATGACGTATGACTCGCACTTTATTAATCTCGGATTAATTAGATGAGAGAGAAAATTAATATGGGATTAATTACGGAGATATTTTTTCTGGGTTAAAATATCGTTTAAAGAGAGAGAACGATTAATTTGGAATTAATCGATAAAATAATATATTCGATATATTATACGAAATTGGATTTCGACGCGGAATTAAAATTAGATTTTAATTCGGGCAAACGAGTTAATTTAGAAATAATTCGTTAGTTACGTGAATAGTAATTTTGCTAGGCATAATTATTTATTTACATTAGATTTAATTTCGTCGCAACGGAAAATTCATTAATTTGGCGCACTCGCATTACAAATTAATGTGCGGCCCACAAGTCACATCAAGCGTCAAATCACTAGTCAATCGATTGATGTGATGTCTAGTCACTTTGAGTGATATGACAACATGTCACTATTGATTGATGGTGGTAGATGGAAGGCATTAATTGTGTTTTGCCTTTGACTTTTTCGAAAAGGAAAAATGGTATATGTTTAATTGTTTTTTTAAATCAATTAACAAATACACAAAACACATTTTTCTCTTCTCTCTTTCCTATCCCCACTCTCTCGCCCAATGTACATTCTTCCTCTTCTTTCACTGCATTTTGCCGACAGTTGTAGGAAGCTAAAGGAAATTTTTGTGCCAAAATTTCCCAAGTGCTCGCACACATTCGGGGTCTTGCGAAGGTGATAGGGAACCGGACATCTGAACAAGAAATCATCAACTAAAGCTTGGAGCTTGATGGATCATCCATGGTCGCAAACTTGGAGGACAAAAGCAGTGAAAGCCGTGAGCCATAGGAGGGAAAAACTTGAAGATTCTGTTCCTCGCATCGCTCAACCGCTTAATGTAAGTATTCCGCAACTTCTTTGATGTATTCATACATGTGTTTCTTGCTTGATAATGATCCTTGGGACATTAGAGAAACCCAACATATTATTACTATCATATAAATATAGAAAAATGGTTCTTAATATTTACATTATATCATTCAGTATCTAATACAAAAATTGACATAAAATTCGCCACACATCCTGGCATAAAAAATAATCATGCAACAAAAGTCTCCCACTGGGTAGGGGAATCTCGCATAAGCCCACAGCAACCGCATCCAGATAGTCGCTACTAACGAATCACAACTACATCTCCCCATATTTCAGCCGTCTACTTTTTGCCAGGACCTGCAATGAATTGCAAATGTGAATAAGACAAGCATAATCTAAAATCCAACTAGATGTAATGGCTTCACAAGCTAATGAGATATCAATAACGGGAAAAAATAAAAGTACCTGATGTCGATGCTCTTTTATTTCTTATCTAGGTAAGGTAGTCAGGACAGTTCCTCTTCCACTGCCCGGCCTTCTAGCAGTGTTGGCATTTATCTTCAAAAGCTCTCTCGGGCTTCGCTACCATAGCCTGCAGAGGAATATTGAAACTTTTTTTCTTCTTTCCCTTAGTCTTCTTCCCATTCGACTTGGAGTGGAAAGAAATGGAAAGTGAAGTGGGTTCCAAATTTATGTCGGCACTCCCTTTTTAAAATTCTCCTTCGCTGTGACAAGCATCCAATGTAACTAATGGTAAGTGCAGTGAATCCCATTCATGTTGAAGCACATAACAAACTGGCAATACGACGCCGGGAGCGAACCAAGTATGACACTCCGTCCTAGAGTATCATTGAGAGGGAAATCAATTGTAACATCCCAATTCGGGAATGTTACCTGCAGATGACAGATTTACATAGTCACCTAAGCCTTTGACTGAAATAAAAAATCAACCATATATTCAAACATCCCCTCATCAAAATAGAATAACTGTGTGAAACATAAAAAAAAATATCACGTACATAACCCAGATGCGATACAACCATACATATATACACAAGTTATACATCATAGAAACCCAAAAGAAACTACATTCTATATGAATGTAGACACAACGTGATGAACCTATAAAACTAGTGACTACAGTGCTGCTCCTAATTCGGATCCATGTCTCCCAAAATACAACAATGGCTCACCAATTGAAAAGTCCTTCAAAATCTGGAGAGCGGGGGGTGAGTCCTAAAGAACTCAGTGAGTAGAGCTATAAAACCATAAAACAAAAGTATTAGAAATACTTATATTCAGTGTAATAATTTTCAGAATTTTCAAATCATAAATTAGAGTTTTCCCTTTTAAAAACTTTTAAAAAATCAAGTAAGAAAGATCAGTATCATCATCTGAAATATCATCGGTCAATCTGTACATAATCATGTGGCCTTGGGACATTGTACGCATAGTCCCCCAAGCCACTAAACCAGAAAACAGTGGTGCTATCAGTGCCACCAACTTGTCTCTGAAATATCTGGCTTTATGGGTGTTGTACTCACAGTCCCCCAAGCCCAATACCCAGGATCTAGAGGCATCTGTCATCTCTAGTCTTGTATCCTGTGTGCACACATCCATATCTGGTATCAATACCGATACCCATCAATACTATGTCCGTCCATTCCATATTTGTCAATTTCGTATCTGTATCACGTTACATCTGAGGTGGATTTTTCCCTCATGCCTCCAAAATCATAAATCCATATCTTTGAAATAATTTTCATCATTAAAAGATTTATCTAAAACCAAGCTTTATCAAAAGCTTAAATCATATATCTCATTCACATGAAATCATCATTTAAAGTAAAACAATTAAATCAATGATCTGCAAAATCATAACCAAAATCACATTCAAAACTCTGAAATAAGTACTCCATTCACAGTACTAAGGAAAGTCGGTAGTGGTATGCGGCGTCGGTGACCAATGAGTGGCTTGTCATTGATCTAATGCCAAAGATGTTGGTTTCTATATTAGTCCCAAAGAAAGTATAAGCCAAAGAAATACACATTTTATACATGCAAAGCTTGAAGCATGGCGAAATCATACTTACAAAGCTTGTGACGAAAATGATGAAGAGAATCTTTGAGTCTTCAAGGTGGAAGTTTGTTCGGCCAAGAGCAAGAGTGAGAGAAGCTTTAAATCTTCTAGTATTCCAAGCTCCAAGGTTGTTTCCCTATCACCTCCTTTGATTCCTCATTGTGCTAGCAAAAATGGAGAAACGAAAAACAATTTTTCTGCACTTGTGGAAGCTCACGGCGTGAGCAAGAAGAAGGAGAGGGAGAGTGCCTTTCAATTTTCTTTTTCCCATTATTTGTTTCAAAAACCGTGAGAAAGAAAAAGAAAAAGCAATGATGAGATAACATTTTCCAAAATGAATTTTTGATAAAAAACCCTTCAAAAACCGTGAAAGGTTTTCCCCCAAAAAAAAATCCATTAAATGGCCTCACCTACTTACATTGAGAATAGAGACAATGTATCATCCCATAAAGGTGACTAGATACATCCATCAACTAGTCGTGTCAAGTAATGAGACTTCGCGATGTGATTTGCGGGTCCCACTCGTTTCAAAATACGAATGTGTCCGCAAACACTTTCGGGCTCAGTTTCGCTAATTCCGAATTAACGAATTTCCGTCGCGACGAGAATTAAATAATTACGCCTAGCGGAATTACTATTCAGATCGCTAACGAATTAATTCTAAATTAATTCGTTTGCCCGAATTAAAATCCGATTTTAATTCCGCGTCGAAATCTAATTTCGTTTAATAATATATCGAATATATTATTTTATCGATTAATTCCAAATTAATCGTTCTCTCTCTCCTAATAAGGTATTTTATCCAAGATAAAGTTTCTCCGTAATTAATCCAAGATTAACAAAGTTCGAATCAAACATCATAGGTGAATCTTCAGGAAGCGACCCAAGAGATCTCCGGATATGTTGGCAGTAAATACGGTTGTTGGATAATCCAAACACGTACGTACCTCGTACTACGTTTTTACCGATTTACAAGACAAGGTTGGCTTCTAGCAAAGCGCCATGCCTACCCAATTCTCCAGAAATATTCTTACTGGAATATTAGATCTTTATCAAGCGTAGTATACCTTAGTATCGCGTACATCGATCCAGTATCGGACGATCACATGTTAGGCCTGGGGCTGGAAATGTGTCTGCCCCGTACGAAACATATATCGGACATCAAAAACAAGTATCTCTTAAATCGGACAATCCTGACCTGGTCATATTGTCCCGACGGTTGCAACCTTTTATAGAGTACTAGTTCTGTATCCTGCGTGATCATCATCTCCATATGTCTGAAGTGATACTTCCATCTTGACATCACATCCAGTACACTACGATTCTCGATAAACCCAGAAGAGGCGTACACAGAACCGGTTAAAGCCCCGAACCACCAAAACCAAATTTTACCGATTGTCGCAAGTACTAGCGATGCAAGTCTCAGGTTAAGACCATATACACCTACCCTGATGCGGCCTCCCATAGACACGCAGACATACTACCAATGGGATTCCGTGGGGTCTGTCCAGAGCGAAGCTGTTTTCCGTACCATCGGTTAAAACACAACCTCTTATCGCACTTGCATAAGTATCCAATACTTAATATATGAGAACTATGCCGTTGTGCCATCACAACTGGCACAAGTGCAATACTAGTCTATTCCGCATTATCGATGTCCGATCTCGATAATACTCCGACTAGGGATATTTAATGATTAAACCTTTTATATTGATACTGTCTCATATCATCTCAATACGGAACTAATCATATGGACTTTTGCCATTAATATATCAAAGTAAATAATTTTACAAAACGGCAAAAGGCAATTTCATTATCACATAGTTGATTTTGTACAATAATACAATATCATTTACAAAACAGTGACGCTATGGGTCATAATGTCTAACAATCTCCCACTTGGCCTATAGCCAGTCACTCAAGCATCTAATACCTGAACTATGTATATGTCGTTCAAACACATCCTGAAGAACAGCCTTCGTCAACGGATCTGCAATGTTGTCATCCGATGCGACCTTCTCGACTTTTACATCGCCACGATGTATAATCTCCCGAATCAGATGGTAACGCCGAAGAACATGCTTGGATCGTTGGTGAGACCTTGGTTCCTTAGCTTGTGGTATAGCCCCGTTATTGTCACATTACAATGGCACGGGCTCAGCTGCTAACGGAACTACTCCTAATCCGATTAGGAATTTTCGGATCCAAACTGCCTCCTTTACTGCTTCTGACGCATCAATATACTCCGCTTCTGTTGTTGAATCGGCAACAGTATCCTGCTTGGAAGATTTCCAGCTCACTGCTCCGTTATTCAAACAAAAAATGTACCCAGATTGCGACTTGAAGTCGTCCTTGTCGGTTTGGAAACTTGCATCGGTGTACCCAGACACCTCAAGTTCTCCACCTCCATAAATTAAGAAAGCATCCTTAGTTCGTCTAAGATACTTAAGGATATTCTTAACTGTCATCCAGTGAGCTTCACCTGGATCGGCCAGAAAGCGACTGCACATGCTCAAAGCATATGACACATCAGGTCGCGTACATATCATGGCATACATGATCGATCCGACTGCCGAGGCGAACGGTATCCGACTCATGTTATCTCTCTCTTCTTTAGTCTTGGGACACATGTCTTTAGACAGAAGGATACCACGCGACATTGGCATCAATCCCTTCTTGGATTGATCCATGTTGAATCACTTCAACACTTTGTCAATATATGTACTCTGGGAGAGTCCAAGAAGCTTTCTAGATCTATCCTGGTAGATCTTTATTCCCAGAATAAAGGCTGCTTCTCCCAGATCTTTCATGGAGAATTTTAATGAAAGCCAAGCTTTCACCGACGTTAGCATGGGAATGTCATTGCCTATAAGCAATACGTCGTCGACATAAAAGACAATAAAAGTCAGTGCTCTCCCACTAACCTTCTTGTATACACAAGGGTCATCATCGTTTTGTACGAAATCATATTCTTTTATGATCTCATCAAAACGATGATTCCATGACCGTGATCCTTGCTTCAATCCATAAATGGATCGATTTAACTTACAAACCTTGTTTGCAAGTCTAGGTACGATAAAACCGTCAGGTTGTTGCATATAAACATCCTCCAAAAGGTTTCCGTTAAGGAAAGCAGTTTTAACGTCCATCTGCCATATCTCGTAATCGAAATATGCAGCTATTGCAAGCATTATCCGAATGGATTTAATCATGGCAACGGGTGAGAAAGTTTCGTCATAATCAATACCATATTGTTGACGATACCCCTTTGCTACAAGCCTAGCTTTGTACGTTTGAACGTTGCCATCCATGTCGGTCTTCTTCTTAAAGATCCATCTGCATCCAATAGGCATTACGCCTTCTGGTGCATCAACCAGTGTCCAAACTTGGTTGGCGTACATGGAATCCATCTCAGACTTCATGGCTTCTTGCCATAAAGCGGAATCAATATTCTGTATTGCTTCCTCATACGTAGTCGGTTCATTATCCTCAATAAGATTAATATCTACATGAGGCGAGATCAGGAATCCATACCTCTCAGGTATCGTCCTGACTCTCTCCGACCTACGCGGTCCTTGTGTATATGAAGATTGTGGTACAGACTCATCCTGGATGGTCTGTTTAACAGACTTTGACGGAACCTTATTCAAAATAAGTACTGCACTGTTTAATGCGTATCCCAGAAGGATATAGGTAGCTCAGTGCGACTCATCATGGACCTTACCATGTCTAACAAGGTACGGTTTCTTCGTTCAGACACACCGTTTAATTGCGGTGTTCCAGGAGAGGAGTCCACTGTGAAAGAATACCATTTTCTTTCAAGTAATCTTGAAACTCATAACTAAGTATTCGCCACCACGGTCCGACCGCAATGTCCTAATACTCTTGCCTGTTAGTTTTTCTACTTCGTGTCGAAACTCTTTGAATTTCTCGAAAGTTTCCGACTTGTGTCTCATTAGATACACATAACCATAACGAGATGCATCATCCGTAAAGGTTACGAAGTAATGATATCCACCTCTAGCCTGGCTAGACATGGGCCCACATACGTCGCTATGAACGAGGGCTAACAGTTCTGTGGCACGTTCACCTTTACCACTAAAATGTGATTTAGGCATTTTGCCTAAAAGACAAGATTCGCAGACATCATATGAATTAAGATCAAATCCGTCCAAGTACCCACTCTTCGAAAGTGTGGATATGCGAGTCTTGTTAATGTGTCCTAGACGACAATGCCACATGTAAGCTTCATCTTTTAGATTACTCCTTTTGAGCCTTTTGTTATTTTATGTTTAGGAGATTCATTTATATTCAAAATATAAAGGCCATTATTTGCAACAGCAGTGCAAATTTCTGCATCATTTTTATATAAATAACACCCAGTGTTTCTAAATACAAAAGTGTACCCATGCTGGGTTAACAAAGATACAGATAGATATTCCTAGTCAAACTAGGTATATAATAACAGTTCAAAAGTTTAAGCACATGCCCGAGGGCAATTCCAAAACAAAAGTCCCTACAGCCAAAACAGCAACTGGAGTTCCGTTTTCGACTCGTAGATCAATCTCCCTGAAGCCAGCATCCTGCTATTCTGCAGATCCTGCAAATCAGTACATATATGAGCAGCACAACCAGAATCAAAAATCCAATTTTTAAAACTAGAAGTAGTCATATTTATCTCAATAACAAACATACCAGAGGCTAGTGCCTTGCCTGCCTTGATATCCTCCCTGTGTCCTTGCCCATTCGGCAGTCACGTTTCCAGTGACCCTTCTTGCCGCAGTTGAGGCAGACATCTTGAGACTTGTCCCTTGGCTTCCCAGAAGCTTTTGTCAACTTGACTTTACCCTTTTTCTTATGTTTCTTCTTCCTCACCCCTCCAGTAGCTTTGGGCCCAGCCCTTGGCCTCTGAGAGGTCGATGCATAGTGCGCCTCGCGCTTGCCCCCTTTTTGGAGTTCTTTTTCAGACTCCTTCAAGATGGATAACAGCTCTCCAAGAGAGTCATCGTGTCCATCAACTTGTAGTTGATTATGATTTGTTTCCAAGAATCAGGAAGTGATTGTAAGATCAAATCTACGGTCAGCTCAGCCTCCAAGACTATTCCCATATTGGCCAACTCATCAATATCGGCGATCATTTGAGCCCCATGGGCCTCAACTGATGCGCCTTCAGTCAGTCATTCGGGCGCGGAAGAGTTTCTTCACCAACTCGTACCTTTCCATCCGCTTGTTTGTACGGTGGAGATCTCTCAGTCTAGCCATCATGTTATAAGGATCCAAGTCCTTATTCTGGCGACGAAAGTGCTGAGTCATCGAAGCTAACATAACAGCCTGAGCAGTGTCACAATCATCGCTGTGAGTTTTCCATAACTCCAGCTCAAGTGGGTCAGTGGGCTTAGGCGGGAGAGGTATCTGTATAGTATACAGCATCCTCTCAGCCCCAAGGACTATCCTTAGGTTCATTTCCCAATCAGCGAAGTTTGTGCCATTGAAGACATTGTCACCCATGATGATGTCTAGGACATTTCCCTTGCTTGCCATCTCAACTACGCTAGTCCAACTATCTAGTTAACGATAAAATGGGTACAGTCAAACTGTCACAAAAAAAATAACAATGTATTAGTCCAACTAATTTTAATAAATAGACGAAATGAAATTGAAAGACGCATAAGGCTAAGTATCTGAACGAAATTGCAAATTCAATACTAGCCTCCCACTATTTTTATCAAGTCTCTAACCCTCTGTAGAGAACTCGGGAAATCCTATTTCCTAGTGGGCTAGGATCCCGTTAAATAACACACAATCTTGACTTTGGCCAACAATTGTATGCTATTTAACTAGGTAGATCTCAAAGATCAATTGGATCCAATCCAATTCCTAGATCCGGTTAGGTGGACATCCAAGTCCAAAACATATGTATATTACTTATGCCAATGTATCTAATACATTTTCCTAACCATATCCTCCGAATCATCTAGGCCTTGGCTTTGGCACAACAAACCTAATGATTCCAGTTAAGCGGGACCCATTGACAAGGAAAGTTTCGTAATCAATGTCGTTGGACAAGAAGTGATCTTGACTTTGGCCAACAAATCACAACTTGGACAAGACACCGATGTGGAACAAAACTCTCATGATTCAAGTACATCCTCAATTGACAAAGGTCTTGACTTTGGCCAACAAACCAATGCCAATTTTGGATCTTGAACAAGTATCATTCAATGGAAGGATAATCGCTTAATATAAATTGAGGGATTTTTGCGTAATTGGCAACCAATTTAATATCTTTATTAGGTCTCATCATCATACACCCTTAAGCATGCTTCTAAAACATCATAAAGTGCGCAAAGTAAATTAATAGTGATATACGGATGGATATATAAAACAACTTGTTCCTAGAACAAATCACTCCCTTTCCTCTCCCCGCTAGCAATATTCTACTTCTACCCAATTACATAATACAATAAGAGAAACCTCATTTACATTGAGGGGAATTAGGTGAGAAGAGAATACAAAGAGATAAAAGAGATAAGGCTGGACACGCAGGTCCAATTTATAAATTCTAAATTTACAATAATTTCTAAAATTACCCTTTCCCTTCTAATATCCATCCAATATACACAATTCATTCATCACATACATATATATTCAATCAAGACATGCTATACAACCAATCAAATCCAATTAATTAGTCTTTGTTTAAGTGATCATCCAATGTTCAAACAATGGTTTGATATTGTGCGAGTCCAACTCATTTGAGAATAAGTACATAAGGTACGAATTCACGAATTATATCGAACTACTCGTTAAATCCAATTTAAGTCGTATTCAATACTAATTCAATTTATTTAATTCCAAATTAAATGTTTACACTTTTAATGTGCTTTTAAAGACTTAGATTCTAAATCTAATTCTAATTGGGTCTCCAAGCCCAACCAACATCCAATGTTTGTTTAATTAAAGTCCGATGGGCTTTCAATTGATTTATCAAGGCTTGGGCTTTGGTCAATGTGGGTCAAACCCAATTACCAAGCCCAAATAAGGAATCACCCTTAAATGCCAAAAAATCAATTTCAAGCCCATAAGGCCCAATTAAACATTAAAGCCCATTTAATTAAATTTTAATATTCCAAATTTTAAAATTCAATTAATTAAAGTGTAAATCCATGATTAATTCATTAAACCAAAATATTTCAAAAACACCAATTTAATTTATTAATCATCACTTGTTCAAAACACATGTCCAACATTTATTTGAACAAAAATCAAGTCCTTTAACATGTCATGTTGTATTCGGCCAAGAGGGATTTTTGCGGTTCGATTTGTTTTTCAATCCAATTGAATCACTAATCTATTACCCGTTTATTTTTAAGTCATCAAATGAACTTGTACACAAAAATTCCAATTCAGTGCAAGGATCTCTATTTTTCGGTCATAGCAACAATTTTGGGGAAAAAATCATCCAATGTATTTTTCTCAAAATTGATCATGTAATAAATCATATTTCATACATATAAACATACTTAAGTCATCTAATGAACTTGTGCATGAAAAATTTCAATCCAGTGGAAGGACCTCCACATTCGGTCATAGCATCAATTTTGGGGAAAAATCCATCCAATGCATTTTTCTCAAAATTGATCATGTATGATACCATAATCATACTTAATGTTGGACAAAATGACCCATAGCGTCACTATTTGCACAGATCATTGTGTTGTTGTAGCAAATTAACTATGTGACAAAGAAATTGCACTCTCATCATTTGTGATTAGATCACCATAGATATATAAATGAAGAGAGGTCCCTATGATTAGTACCTGGACTGAGAATGATATGAGACAGTATCAGTCCCCGAAGGTTTAATCATTAATATCCCTAGCCGGAGTATTATCGAGAATGGACATCGATAATGCGGAATAGGCTAGTATTGCACTTGTGCATGTTGTGAGGGCACAACGGCATAGTTCTCATATATATAAGTATTGGATACTTATGCAAGTGCGATAGGAGGTCGTGTTTCACCGATGGTACGGGAAACAGCTTCGCTCTGGATAGACCCCTCGGAATCCCATTGGTATTATGACTATGTGTCTATGGGAGGCCGAAATCAAGGTAGGTGTGTAGTCTTAACCTGAGACTTGCATCGCTAATACTTACGATAATCGATAAACTTTGGTTTTGGTGGTAGGGGACTTTTAACAGGTTCTGAGTACACCACTTCTGGGTTTATCAGAGAGTCGTAGAGTATTGGGTGTGATGTCAAGACGGAAGTGTCACTTCAGTCATATTGGAGTTGATGTCACGCAGGATACGGTACTAGTGCTCTTGAGTGTTGCGCAACCAATCGGGATATTGTGACCAGGTCATGTATATCCGATTATAGAGACTATGTTACCAGACATCCGACATGTGCTTCGGACGGGGCAGACACTTATCCAGCCCCAGCCCTAGCACGTGACTATCCGATACTGGGCCAATATACACAATACTACGGTATACTACGCTTGATACAGATCTATATATTCCTGTAAGAATATTTCTGGAGAATTGGGTAGGCATGGCGCTTTGCTAGAAGCCAACCTTGTCTTGTAAATCGATATAAACGTAGTACGAGGTACTTACGTGTTCGGACAGTCCGACGATCGTATTTACTGCCAACATATCCGGAGATCTCATGGGTCGGTTCCTGAAGATTCACCGATGACGTATGACTCGCACTTTGATTAATCTGGGATTAATTAGAAGAGAGAGATAGAATTAATCTGGGATTAATTCGATGAGAGAGAAAATTAATCTGGGATTATTTGCGGAGATATTTTATCTGGGATAAAATATTAATTAAAGAGAGAGAACGATTAATTTGGAATTAATCGATAAATTAATATATTCGATATATTAATCGAAATTGGATTTTGACGCGGAATTAAAATTAGATTTTAATTCGGGCGAACGAATTAATTTAGAATTAATTCGTTAGCGACGTGAATAGTGATTTCGCTAGGCGTAATCATTTAATTACGACGCGACGGAAAATTCGTTAATTTGGAATTAGCGAACCCAAGCCCGAGAGTGATTGCGAGTGCATTCGCATTTCGAATTCGAGCGCGGCACGCGAGTCACATCAAGCGTCAAATCGTTTGTCACATCATGCGTCAAATCAATTGTCACTTTGAGTGATGTGACTTGACAACATGTCACTTTATTAAAGTGATGTGATGTGACTTAAAGTAAAAAGTAAAGGAGATGGAATATGAAAAGGTTTGGAAATTATATATATATATGTTTTATTTATTTTTGAAAATAAATGATAATATATATTACTTTTTCTTTTCCCTTTTACTATCATTATTTGGTCCTCTCTCTCTCCAACATGCAGGGCATACGGTTTCCTCATTTTCCCTCTCTTTTCCTTTCATCTTCTTCACGGCTTCACTGCCGATTTTCTTCTTGATTTTTCTGGTTTCACCGAAATTTTGAGAAGCAAATTGAAGAAGGCTTAGTGCTAGCACACCATGAGTGATACATAGGTGATAGGGAAGTGTCTTCATGAGCTTGGTTTTATTTTGAAGCTTGAAGCTTTGAGCTTCAATGGAGTCCATGCATGGCCGATTCTTGGAGGAACCAAACCAGTCCAAACCGAGCAGCCCACTGCCTTGGAGAGCTGTTGCCGTGAGCTTGGAGGAAGCAAAAACCAACTTGTGTTCATTTCATCAAAACCATCAATTTCAATGTGAGTATATTCCGCACCTCCTTTGTTGTGTTCATACTCGTTTTTATGCTTGATTTGTTGATCTTGGGACTTGATTTAACTCCAACAATGGTATCAGAGCTATTGATTGCATAAAAACGAATTAGGGTTCTTGAGCAAATTTGGGGCTTTTTGATTTAAGCATGATTTTAACAAATTGTTGTTTAAGAATGCTTGTATATGATTTAATTTGAGTTATATGTAATCATTTTGATGAAAAATTAATTGGATTGATTTTCCCCAATTTGCTTAATGTTGGCCAAAACTTTAAATTGGGCAAAATCGATTTTGACTTGTTTTGGTTAAATTGATTGTTTAAGCATGCTTGGATGATGTTTAATTGAGATTGTGCATGATCAATTTCAAGAAATTGGTTGGATCCAATTTTCCCCAAAATTGAAGCTTGGACCGAAAATATGAACCCTAAATTGGCTTGGCATTATTTTTTTTTTGATCATTGGGTGACTTAAAACAATTGGGTAATGTTGTATTGAAGTTTAATTGGATTGAATTTTGATTTGGAACATTTTGCCCAAATTAGTGGGTTGGCCGAAAATCAAAGGCATGAAATTCATGGTGATTTTTGTTGTTTGATTCATTGGATGAGTTAAACTGATTTGGGAAATGATGATTGTGGATTCAATTGGATTGAAACCGAATCGAATTGAAAAACCCCTAATTGCCGAGACTTGAAAGCATGTAAATTGGGTTTGATTTTAATTGAATTGTGTTGGACACTATTTGGTTGTTAAAGTGCATGATTAGTTAGGCTAATTGATGTTTTAGAAATGTTAATTGGGTAATTGATTGTGTATTACACTTAGGTTAATTAATTGTGAAATTTGGAATTTTATAAGTTAATTAATTTGGGCTTGATTTTGGAAATTGGGCTTGTTAGGTTGTAATTGGGCTTTTGAGCTTTGTTGTAACAAGTTGGGTTTAGGCAAAATTGGTTGGATCCAATTAGGCCCAAAACCGAATTCAAAAGGTCCAATTATGACTTAATGGACCTTAATTATTAATTGGGCCTAATGGGCCAAATTAATTTAAAGGCTTATGGGGTAACTCCCGGATTGGACTTTGGTTGCGGGTTTGACCCGAGTTGACCAAAAGTCCACGCCTCAAGAAATTAATTAAAAGCCCATTGGACTTTAATTAAATTAATATTGGATATTAATCGGGCTTTGAGACCCGTAACGATTAAATTTGGAATTTAAGTCGTAAAGGTTTATTTTATAAAGTGTAATATTTAATTTGGAATTAAATAATGAATTATAATTAAATACGTATTAAATTGGATTTAATCATGTAATTTAATTTAATTAGTAGAAATCGTACTTTGAGTACGTTTCGCAATACGAGTTTGACTCGAACAAAATCAAATCTTTGTTTGAACATTGGATGATCACTAATTATCAAGATTAATTAATTTGATTAGATTGATTGATAACATGCTTGTATGAATACATGGTTGTGATGTTTGAATAATGTATATCGGATGGATATTAGCCGGGTGGGGCGATTTTGGAAATTGTAATAAATTTGATTTATTAATTGGACCTGCGTGTCCAGCCTTATCTCATATTTCATTGTATTCTCTTCTCACCTATTCCCCTCTATGTATATGAGGTTTCTTTAGAAGTGTAGTGTAACGGGTAGAAGTAATACTAGTGCTAGCTTGAGTGAGAAAGGAGAGATTTGATCTAGGATCAATGTGTAAAGTATCCATCCGTATCATTTTATTTTATTTTCATATACGCTTTATTATGTATTTAGAATGCATGTTAAGGGTGTATGATGATGAGACCTTAACAAAGATAATTAAATTGATAGCCAATTTGCACGCGAAAAACCCTCGTTTTATATTAAGCAAATATCCTTCCATTGAATGATTCTTGTTCAAGATCCGAAGTTGGCATTGGTTTTATTGGCCAAAGTCAAGGCCTTTGTCAATCAAGGATGTACTTGAATCATGAGAGTTTTGTTGCATATCGGTGTCTTGTCCAAATCGTGATTTTTATTGGCCAAAGTCAAGATCACTTTTTGTCCAATGACATTGATTACGAAACTTTCCTCGTCAATGGGTCCCGCTTAACTGGAATCATTAGGTTTGTTTTTTGGCCAAAGCCAAGCCCTAGATGATTCGGAGGATAGGGTTAGGAAAATGTAATGGATACATTGACATTATACATATGTTTCGGACTTGGATGTCCACCTAACCGGATCTAGGAATTGGATGAGATCCAATTGATCATAGAGATCTACCTAAGTTAAATAGCATACAGCTTTTATTGGCCAAAGTCAAGGTTATGTGTTATTTAACGGGATCCTAGCCCACTAGGAAACGCGGTTTCCCGAGTACTCCACAGATGGTTAGAGGCTCGACGAAAAATAGTGGGAGGCAAGTATTGAATTTGCAACATTCGTTCGAATACTCGCTAAACGCGCTCATTTAAATTATTTTGTCATTAGATTCAATGTTAGTTAGACTAATATTTAAATTGTTGTTTTAATAAACAGTTGGACTGTATTATACTTGATTATATATAATTGGATTATATTAATCAATATATTTGAATTAATTAATTTCAGTTTACAATTGATTTTATAATTGGATTATAGTAATCAATGTAATTGAGGTTAATTAATTTGGATTATATTTGATTATATAGTTGGACTATTATAATCATTATAATATTATAGTACCACTAATCGTTGGTTAAATAGTTGGACTATTGTAATCAAGATAAGAAATTGAAAAGTTGGATATTTAAAATATAATCTGGGATTAAAATATTTTTAAATGATTTAATTTTCAAATTGGGAATAAATAATAGGTTACTTTATTTGATAAAATAACTCATTATACCTTAAGCCCAAAATTAAGCAATATAAGTAGAGCATAAAATCTTTGGAGATTTATGTGATGATGACTTTAATGCTTAATTTAAAATACTTGTCATAAATCTAATTTTTGATTTAAGAAGTATAAAATTGCAATTTATAATTCTTGAAGAATTAATTGACTATTCTAGAGGAGATAAAGTCAAAGTTTGCAATTGGGGATGTAGCACGAGGTGCACATCGTTTCGATATTCTAAAAACCCAAGGCCTGGCCTAAGGTTCCTAAAATATTGAAAAGGATAATTGACATATCCCAAAGTGACTACCATTTGGATATGGAAGACACGAAGGAATTAAAGAAAGGGCGAGGCTCTAACTTTAAAAATGTTTGTCTTAGTTATGTTCACAGCTAGTATTGAAATTAGATTTTAAATACTTAGTGTGGTACATAATATATATGTATTCATGTTCAGAATCTGCTTTGAGCAGGATACTGACTTCAAGCTGAGATTCCTCTGTGAATCAGAAACGGGATGAAAGTCGCTGTTTCGACCGTAGATACCTAAGTTTAGGAACTACCCTTTGGGTGTGTACTTAAATTAGGAACTGTTATAATGTAACTAGTTTGACTAGAAATATTATCTCTTTATCAGTGTTTAACCCACTGCGGGTGAACCTTTATATTCTAAAACACTAAAGTGTTTTATTATATAAAGATGATACTGAGATAAATACATTAGATGTAAATAACAGAATTAATATTTTGAATATAATAAAATCTCAAACATATAAATGACAATAAATAGCTCAAATTGATTTGATCAATAGAGACTTATTTATGGCATTGTTGTCTAGGACACAATTAAACGAGACACGTCAGTTAGACGGTGTGTCCGAACTAAAACCGAATTTTGTTGGACATGATAAGGTTTATCACGAGTCGCTCTGAGCTATCATTTCCGTCAAACAGGATATGTATTAACAGTGCAAAACTTATTTAGAATAAGGTTCCATATAAATCTGTTTGACAGATATCATATAGGATATGAACAAGAAAGAAACGGGGTTTCTTACTCCTAATAATTTGGGTATGCCAGGCATAACGTTTGGATGATACCAAACTAAAAACCCAAATTGGATAAGTGCCAATATAGGTTATCCTGAAGGAAACCATAAGTATAGTACTTAGAAATCTCACAAGAGAACAATATGATTGTTGCTCACCATGCGGTTTTCCTGAAAGGAATACCGATATGCAGTGGTCAGTGGGAGGATAGTGATACTTGATGAAAAATCGGAGTAATACTATTCAAAGCACGAAGTCATTAATGGAACATAAATAGTTCATCTATGATGAATCTATACCATTAATCTTCAAATACACAAGAAACTAGTAGATCGGATAGAGTCAGAAAACAACCTAGGGTATGGGTTCTGATCTAACCTCATTAAGATGTCAATCTTATGGAGGTGTACCATCCGACTACGTTTAGAGGAAGTGATACGAGGTATCGACTCTATGTTACGGCAAAGTGCCATGAATCCGAAATGGATTCCATGTATAACAACTATTTTGGATACTAGTTGTTGTACCATAAGGCATTGTGCCTATGGTACATTAAACGTCTTCAAGGAAGACATACATGGATGGCAACATACCAACGTACAAAGCTAGGCTTTTGACGGAAAGGTATCGTTATCAACATTGTGTTAATAACGGTTCAACCTTTTACCTGTTGCCATGGTAAATCCATTTTGAAAATGCTTGAAAATAACTGTATATTTCATTTATAAAATGTGTCAGTTATAAATCAAAATCGCTTTCCTGAAAAGGAAACCTTTTGGAGGATGTTTACAACATCCTGACGATTTTGTATAACCGACAAACAAGGTTTGCGGGTTATTCGATCCATGTTTGGATCAATGCAAGCATAAGGTTCTTGGAACTGACGTTTTGAAATAATCATAATGGTTTATGATTTAACTCAAAACGAAAAATTCTTGTGTATATAAGGAGGTTAGTGGGAGAGCGCACTGACAGTGAAATTCCCATAAAGCAATTGTGAAAGCTTGGCTTTCATAGATATTCTTTAATAGAAATTCTCCGTAGAATTCTGGGAGTAACAACCTTTATTCAAGGAATAAAAATCTACTGTGATAGATTTGGAGTTGTTAACACTCTCTGGAAATTGTACATTTAAAATGTACTTGTATTGGTGTCTCATATGCTTCGAGCATATGGAGTCACAATCGGGTCAATCCAAGTGATAGTCACTGGATTGAAGTTGAGAACATCTGTTAGTATCTCAGAGAACTAAAGATGCTATCTTAAACTATGGAGAAGGAGAACTTGTAGTGACTGGGATCACTACTGCAAGTTTCCAAACAATTAAAATACTACGGTACTATAAAGTTTGAATAACGGGGACAGTGAGCTGGAAATCTTCCTAGCAAGATAACTGTTGCCGAATAAACAACAAATGCGGATTATTGCTGCAGCTGAGGCAGCAATAGAAGACCATCTGGGTCGAAAATAAATCTAATAAGATTAGATAAAGTTCTGTTAGCAGCTGAGCTAGGCGTCAGCATAGGCTAAGGAATTAAAGGTCTCATCGACGATCCAGATATATACTTCTATATCATCTGATTCGTTCGGATCATACATCGTGGCGATGTGATGATCGTGTAAATCGCGTCAGACGATAATTAAGCAAATCCGCTGACGAAAACCCTTCCTCAGCAATTTGAGCGAATTGTACATAGTTCGGGTGTTAGACACTCGAGTGACTGGCTATGTGCCAAGTGGGAGATTGTTGGACAAAATGACCCATAGCGTCACTATTTGCACAGATCATTGTGTTGTTGTAGCAAATTAACTATGTGACAAAGAAATTGCACTCTCATCATTTGTGATTAGATCACCATAGATATATAAATGAGAGAGGTCCCTATGATTAGTACACCCTTAAATGCCATAAAATCAATTTCAAGCCCATAAGGCCCAATTAAACATTAAAGCCCATTTAATTAAATTTTAATATTCCAAATTTTAAAATTCAATTAATAAAGTGTAAATCCATATTAATTCATTAAACCAAAATATTTCAAAAACACACAATTTAATTTATTAATCATCACTTGTTCAAAACACATGTCCAACATTTATTTGAACAAAAATCAAGTCCTTTAACATGTCATGTTGTATTCGGCCAAGAGGGATTTTTGCGGTTCGATTTGTTTTTCAATCAAATTGAATCACTAATCTATTACCCGTTTATTTTAAGTCATCAAATGAACTTGTACACAAAAATTCCAATTCAGTGCAAGGATCTCTATTTTTCGGTCATAGCAACAATTTTGGGGAAAAAATCATCCAATGTATTTTCTCAAAATTGATCATGTAATAAATCATATTTCATACATATAAACATACTTAAGTCATCTAATGAACTTGTGCATGAAAAATTTCAATCCAGTGGAAGGACCTCCACATTCGGTCATAGCATCAATTTTGGGGAAAAATCCATCCAATGCATTTTTCTCAAAATTGATCATGTATGATACCATAATCATACTTAATGTTGGACAAAATGACCCATAGCATCACTATTTGCACAGATCATTGTGTTGTTGTAGCAAATTAACTATGTGACAAAGAAATTGCACTCTCATCATTTGTGATTAGATCACCATAGATATATAAATGAAGAGAGGTCCCTATGATTAGTACATGGACTGAGAATGATATGAGACAAGTATCAGTCCCCGAAGGTTTAATCATTAAATATCCCTAGCCGGAGTATTATCGAGAATGGACATCGATAATGCGGAATAGGCTAGTATTGCACTTGTGCATGTTGTGAGGGCACAACGGCATAGTTCTCATATATATAAGTATTGATACTTATGCAAGTGCGATAGGAGGTCGTGTTTCACCGATGGTACGGGAAACAGCTTCGCTCTGGATAGACCCCTCGGAATCCCATTGGTATTATGACTATGTGTCTATGGGAGGCCGAAATCAAGGTAGGTGTGTATAGTCTTAACCTGAGACTTGCATCGCTAATACTTACGATAATCGATAAACTTTGGTTTTGGTGGTAGGGGACTTTTAACAGGTTCTGAGTACACCACTTCTGGGTTATCAGAGAGTCGTAGAGTATTGGGTGTGATGTCAAGACGGAAGTCTCACTTCAGTCATATTGGAGTTGATGTCACGCAGGATACGGTACTAGTGCTCTTGAGTGTTGCGCAACCAATCGGGATATTGTGACCAGGTCATGTATATCCGATTATAGAGACTATGTTACCAGACATCCGACATGTGCTTCGGACGGGGCAGACACTTATCCAGCCCCAGCCCTAGCACGTGACTATCCGATACTGGGCCAATATACACAATACTATGGTATACTACGCTTGATACAGATCTATATATTCCTGTAAGAATATTTCTGGAGAATTGGGTAGGCATGGCGCTTTGCTAGAAGCCAACCTTGTCTTGTAAATCGATATAAACGTAGTACGAGGTACTACGTGTTCGGACAGTCCGACGATCGTATTTACTGCCAACATATCCGGAGATCTCATGGGTCGGTTCCTGAAGATTCACCGATGACGTATGACTCGCACTTTGATTAATCTGGGATTAATTAGAAGAGAGAGATAGAATTAATCTGGGATTAATTCGATGAGAGAGAAATTAATCTGGGATTATTTGCGGAGATATTTTATCTGGGATAAAATATTAATTAAAGAGAGAGAACGATTAATTTGGAATTAATAGATAAATTAATATATTCGATATATTAATCGAAATTGGATTTTGACGCGGAATTAAAATTAGATTTTAATTCGGGCGAACGAATTAATTTAGAATTAATTCGTTAGCGACGTGAATAGTGATTTCGCTAGGCGTAATCATTTAATTACGACGCGACGGAAAATTCGTTAATTTGGAATTAGCGAACCCGAGCCCGAGAGTGATTGCGAGCGCATTCGCATTTCGAATTCGAGCGCGGCACGCGAGTCACATCAAGCGTCAAATCGTTTGTCACATCATGCGTCAAATCAATTGTCACTTTGAGTGATGTGACTTGACAACATGTCACTTTATTAAAGTGATGTGATGTGACTTAAAGTAAAAAGTAAAGGAGATGGAATATGAAAAGGTTTGGAATATATATATATATATGTTTTATTTATTTTTGAAAATAAATGAATAATATATATTACTTTTTCTTTTCCCTTTTTACTATCATTATTCGGTCCTCTCTCTCTCCAACATGCAGGGCATACGGTTTCCTCATTTTCCCTCTCTTTTCCTCTCATCTTCTAACGGCTTCACTGCCGATTTTCTTCTTGATTTTCTTTCTGGTTTCACCGAAATTTTGAGAAGCAAATTGAAGAAGGCTTAGTGCTAGCAACACCATGAGTGATACATAGGTGATAGGGAAGTGTCTTCATGAGCTTGGTTTTATTTTGAAGCTTGAAGCTTTGAGCTTCAATGGAGTCCATGCATGGCCGATTCTTGGAGGAACCAAACCAGTCCAAACCGAGCAGCCCACTGCCTTGTAGAGCTGTTGCCGTGAGCTTGGAGGAAGCAAAAACGCAACTTGTGTTCATTTCATCAAAACCGAATTCAATGTGAGTATATTCCGCACCTCCTTTGTTGTGTTCATACTCGTTTTTATGCTTGATTTGTTGATCTTGGGACTTGATTTAACTCCAACACTTAAGTCATCTAATGAACTTGTGCTTGAAAAAATTCAAACCAGTGGAAGCACCTCCACATTCGGCCAAAGCAACCATTTTGGGGAAAAATCATCCAATGCATTTTTCTCAAAATTGATCATGTATTATATCATATTACATACATATAAGCATACTTTAGCATCAAATTTCACAAGAACATGCTTCAATCAATTTTCCCCAAATTAACCCTAATGTATTTCATGCTTAAACATGGCTCCATATACCATTGTTGGTTTCTATATTAGTCCCAAAGAAAGTATAAGCCAAAGAAATACACATTTTATACATGCAAAGCTTGAAGCATGGCGGAATCATACTTACAAAGCTTGTGACGAAAATGATGAAGAGAATCCTTGAGTCTTCAAGGTGGAAGTTTGTTCGGCAAGAGCAAGAGTGAGAGAAGCTTAAATCTTCTAGTATTCCAAGCTCCAAGGTTGTTTCCCTATCACC
>SKCR01054630.1:0-32495 GCA_019454045.1 Zanthoxylum bungeanum | reverse complement strand
GATCGTCGTACGATCTAAGTGAGTGGACTGTAAAACTGAATGCTGTAATAAAATCATTTAGTTCTGAAATCAAAGTCCCGAAATAACTTTATCTGAAACTCTTTTCTGAAAAGTTCCTGAAAACTATTTTATAAAGCTTATATTTCTAAAATCTGTTTTCTAAAAACTGTTTCTAAAATCTGATTTCTGAAAACTATTTTCTGAAAAATATGATATCTGAACACTTTGTTTCTGAAATTCTGATTATCTGGAAACTGGTTTGTATCTGAAAAACTTGATGTATTAGGGAGTTACGTATCGTTGTCCTCCCATACGCCTAACTGGAGCCAGCAGTGCAAATCCATGACTTTGGGGCGTTACGTATCGTCATCCCCCAAAGCATGCCACTACTGTCCCTAAAACTGGTGGTCTTGAGGCGTTACGTAACGTCGTCTCCCAAGCCACAAACTAAAACTGGGGGTGCGGATCCATGCTACCCTTCAAGCTCTGAAACTAGGGTCTAGTGACGTTACATATCGCCGTCTCCCTAGCCTTGAACTAGGATCTGGGGGCGTTATGTATCACCGTCCCCCCAGTCCTCTACATGTGCACATGTCATCTGTCCGTCAATTCCAGGCTATCTCAAGTTACATGATGGGGTGGGTTTTTTCCCCATGTCCCGAAAAACATAAAACTTATGCTGGAAACATCTATTTTCTAAATCATTTCTCAAAACAAGCTAAATCATATATGATACAAAAAAAAAATTTGGCTAACGCCCTAATTGCAGAAAATATAAGTCTGATATTTAAAACTGCTATAAAAAGAATCAACTTAAGGAAAAGTGTGTCTACTCACTGTTTGGAGTTCCGCTAACCTTCATTTGCTTCACTGAAGAGCTTGTGGTTCCTGCGATGATATATCGTTGATAATTTTGATTAGAAACTGGACTAAAAAAAATATATGGATCAAAACGAGTTAGGTTTGCTTATTCAAGTAAAGATTATCATTATAAGGGTGTATTATTCTTGTCATGATGTAATATGCATATACGAGTTGATTCGAGACTTATAAGATAGCCTCTAACATGTTCGGGTAATATTGAGATGATTTGAACTGCTTGGGCCTTTATTTGATCACGCGTCGCGACTCGAATTGTCCAGAGAGGTGCCCTTAGTTTTGTCGGGCGCGTCATGACGCGACTTGCAACAAAGGCGTTCCTAGGTAAATTTTCCAGATCGCGTCGCGACGCGGGGATTCCGGTGTCACGATGCAAGGCCAAAAATTGGTCTAAACTTCAATCAATCATACACAATTTGTTCCATATCATCTCCCAAACAATTACACAACAAAAATCCTCAATACTCATCCTATTAACATCTTTAATTTTCATTTTCAAATACTTCATAATCTCATTGCTTTTATTATTTCACTAAACCTTTAAGACTATCAAAAATCATTAAACACTCATTCTATCACTACTTCACAAACCCTAACATGCCATTACCATCATCAATTGCTCCCTTAATCAATATTTTACAATTTCTAATTTGGGTCAAGATTCCTTACCTCTTCTCTTGTGAATACCCTCATCTCTTCAAGGGTGCCATGCTCTATTTTGCCTCACTTCCTTCTTTTCTTTCTTCTACATTTCTTCTCCCTTTCTTCCTTTTTTTTTCTCTTCTTCTTTTTCTTTTCCCTCCTTTTTACTTCTATGTTTTCTTCTTCTTCAACTTGTTTCCTAATTTTGTGAAATGTCAATAGTAACTTCTTTTTATACTAGGGTTTCTTTGAAATTGTCAAAAGTAGAGAAAAATGTGGAGTTTTGTAGAGGTTTTGAGATTTCTCTAGAATGACCCCAGACACTATTCATCTAAATTTTTTGATCCATAATTTTGACTCGCTTATCTTCTAATTTGGAAAAATATTCAACGCGAAAGTTATAGATCTCGATCTCAGATTTCCGACGATATAAAATTCGTAAAAATCAGAGTTCGTATGAAAAAGTTATGGCCCAAATACCATGGGCTATTCGGAGTGAAACATCGTAACATATATTGTCGGATTCTCAAAGAATCTACTGATAGTCATCCCATGAGAGCGTATGTTTCCAACTATTGTTTACACTTTATGATGCTCGTCTCACAGTGTTTCTGTAGCTGAAGTCCCCAGTCGTTATATTTCTTAGGTTTCTAATAAACTTGTAAAAGTTTTTTAGAGACCAATGAAGTTAATGTATCTCACCGATTAGCCATCACACGTCTAGTATAGCAAATTCGCCATGCATGATATGTTATCATTCATATAATCACGTGTTAGTAGGTTAGATACCTTAGAAATCACGATCGTAGATTCGTGATAAATTTTCAATTTTGGCATTTTCCTTTTTACCCGAATCAGTTTGGATACCTTTTAGTAATTTGGCTCTAATTTTTTTCTCCCGATGTCCAAATTTAGTAATCATTATATAGTCAGAAAGCTAATACCGAGACCTACAACTTTCATGTTGGTCATTTTCCCAAATTCAAACCAAAAACTAGTCAAAATTGTTTGTTTTTTAGGCTGTTACTGTTCATTTCGGGACTGCCCTTAAATTCTTGACATATGGCATTATTTTAACCATTGTTTTAACACAAAAATCAGCCCCTAGTATATAAATACTCAGCACTAATCATTATCTTCTCTTTTCATCATCAAAAAAATGAAATGAGTGACACACTTACAAATTGATTCTTTATTCCCAAGCATAAGAGTGTTGAAGTAATAAAATAACCTGGTAAGTTCATGGTCGATCCACATGAGAATAAATTTAGTAAAATAACATAACAATTCGAATGAAAATAAAATTATTAAATTATTTGAAGTGATTGACAATTTTAAAATAGATTGCAATAATAAAATTAATTACTGGGGCTAGGGAATCCATTTTTAGTATTTCAAATTTAGAAATCTTACTTTTTATAATATATAAATTTTCATTATTACTCAGTTAATTTATTTCATGAATTTATTATGTCAAAACATATAAAACCATACATAAAGACGGTGATAACAATTGTCTATAATAAGTCCAGTTAGGTACTCAATTATGCCAAATAAATAAAATCAGTCATATAGGCGGTAACAAAGTTTGTCAATAATTAATCCAGATTTAAATTAAATATTAATCATTAGATTACAATTTATATTATAATATAAATAAAATTAATTTATATTTTCATTTTTAAAGCTTCACCATTTACTCCAACAGGATGAAATTAGTTACTCATGATTTGAATAAAAACACACATAATTTTATTATTGAAAAAAAAATAAATTACAAAAAAGCTTAAGAAAATAAAACACACTAGACACTCTCTCCCAAATTCTACCAGATAATTGAAAGAAAGTATGAAGTTTGAAGGTTGAGAATAGATGATACCCTGCTCTTCATTTTCAAAAGTTGCATGTGTGGAGTAGGACATCCACAGAAAGGTGGATGGAACCCTCCACAATTTTTTTTTTTTTAAATAATTACATATAACACAGTTTATATTTTCATCAATTTCAGTCTTGAAAACCTCAGAATTAGAAAATCTTGTAAACAGTAAAGTTATAGATATTTGAGTTTTCTTTCATCAGGAACTGAAATCGCCTCTATCTGATATCGCAGTAACAAGTTATTGCCAAAATAAGAAAATTGTACAAAGTTAGAATTTCCAAAATTGTACACTGTTAGAACGCTATTTTAAGTTTTTGGCCTCTAAAATCCAAATGTCATGTCCGTTTTTATAGTTATGTATCCAAAGTATTATTTTACCTACATAAGAAATAAAAATCACAATAAAAATATATAAAACATAAATTTAATTATTATTTTACAAATGTGTTAAATTAAGGGGATTGATGAAATTATAAGTATAAATGATTAGTTTATCTTTTATTAAGTGTACATTGTTTAATGTTCATCACACCTCCAACCAGCTTATTACTAATATCTAGTAATTTAAGCTAAAACTTTAAAAAATTCTTATCTAAGTCAGTAATTATTTTTTTCTTTCTAAATTATCAAATAGGTAAATTCTCTTGTACTTTTTACCATTCTTCCATACACATATAAAATAAAATATCAATAAATTCATTGTGCCCACAATATTCACAGGTTTTGTTGAAAATAGAGTAATATTTTTGTTCTAAAGTTATATCAGAATTCACACCTTTTGGCAATGATAATTTATTTATATACAAAAATAGTTTTTTTTTTTTTTTAAAAATAAGAATATATTTTCAATCCTTGTAACGAGCTTTGAGTCAGTGACTCTCAAACTAGTTGGCTTTAGGGCACTAGGTGTCAACACACTCATACAGATTTAATTGTTTGGATCTTAGATGTTAAAAAGAAGAAGTGTATGAATTTCTTAAGCTTTCTTTTTAACCCATGTAACGAGTTTTGGGCCAGTGACTCTCACACTAGTTGGCCTTAGGGCACTAAGTATTAAAATAATCATACAGACTTAATTGCTCGAGTTAGAGAGGCTACGAAATCGAACTTATTCAAACACATTTTTTTTACAAACTCAAGCTCTACCGTTTTACGCGAACAATCACTGTTTACTGAGGCAATATGTCCGGTTACTAAGTAAAAGCTTGATTATTATTATTATTATTTTTTAAACTAACTCAAGTTCTACCGTTTTACGCGAACAATCACTGCTTATTGAGGTAAGATATCCGGTTATTAAGTAAAATCTTGAATATTTTTTTGAATAAAAACATAAATTTCACTGCCTTTAGGTGTTACCTCCAACAAACTAAAAAACTGAATATTACAAAATTTTCACTTAAAACTCATGATCTTATGTTAGTGTGTATGTTGGTAATACCTGTCAAATGAGCATATGAAGATCAAATTTAATCAATATTATGAAGAATTCACAAGTTTAAATGATTCAAAAAGATAGAAATAAAAATAAATTGTTACGAATTATATTGAGATGCGTCTCAGGAGCGAAAACTCCTTACACTGCCATCTCAGAACAACAATTCCACTTGGTTAGTTAAAAATTTGTTGTTGGTTTGTGTGTAGCTTTTTTTAAAAAAAAAACATAAAAATAAAATACACACAAAATAAAAACAAAGCAAAAATGAAAATATTTTTTTGAAAGAAAAACACAACAATGAAACATAAAAATAAAAACTATTTAATCAACTATCCTCTCCCCCAACCAAATTGAGACATTGTCCCTAATGTCTGAATAAGAAGAAATAGAGTTTAGAAGACATCACCTAGTTAATGTGGAATTGACAATTGAATCTACGACTATTTAAAAGAAAAAATTACAGATTAAGATTCAAGTCTACCATACGCTTCTTGCCATGATCGTTATCAGACCAGTTCAGCTTGGAAAGAATGAGGTCGATTTTTGGTTCATAAGTTAAGAGTTGGTCATTTAATTCATCAGTTTTTCTTGCATCTAGAACGATATCTTTTACCGGTTTTGAAATGAACCCAAGTCTTTTGGCATCCTCAATAAATACCAAAAGAAAATTAAAAAAAAATGATCAACATTAAGTTGTCCAATGAGTTTTCGATAAATGTTCAAGTTCGCCCATGACTTAATTGTGAATATTTCTTCCAACGTGCCCAACCCACCTGGTAAAGCAATAAAAGCGTCAGCATGATTAATCATTTCATTAAGTCTTTCAGATATACCTTAGTCAATGTATTTTTCTCCATTTGATTTTCCGATGAGGTTTTCGTCTGCCAAAGTTTTTGGAATGATCCTCAAAACTTAACTGTCATCTTCTTGCATGGCCTTTGAAACACATCCCATCAATCCAATATTTCCACCATATACTAAGTGCATGTTTCTTTCTGTCATAACTCTACCCAATTCTTTTGCGGCTTCAACAAATTTTGGTTTAATTCTAGAGCTAATTCCACAAAACACACGGATATTACTGACTTGTCGTCTCGAAGTTTTCTCCATTTTATTCTCTCTCTTATCTGGGTGTGTCGAAAAAAGAAATGACGAGTTGTATTTATGGATCATGAAAAAAGGGTAAGTAATAAAAGCACTAGTACCAGTAAAATGACACTAGTTAGATGAACAATAAAATATTATGAAAGTAAATTTTTTTAGATATTGTCGGTAAAATTAAAGTAAAAGGAAATCAAAACAATAAATTAAAGTAAATAAAAACATTACTTTAAAGTAAAGGAAATCAAAAGAATAACTTGAAACAATATGTACTAGAAGTTGTGGTTGTGGCTCACATCTTCCTTTGGTTTTATGTCCAGTAACTGTTGGGATGTATGCCCTAGAGCTACGTGTAATGTAAATGACTTTATGTGTTTTGAATAAAATGATGCATTATTCATTTATCAAATTGTTTGTTTAATATTGGCATATTATAAATTATCTTGAATACTCTAGATTACTTATGTACCTTCAGACTTAGTGTATGAATGTCATACACAAGATGATTTAAGTCTGAAGTTAGTAATCTTAAATAGTCCATAGAGAGCAAACAAAGCGGGTATTTTTTTTGTGATTTATCTATAACTGTGGTCCATTCTATAAGTATGGCGACCTTGATCCGGGATCGTCCATGTAGAGACATGAGAATGGAGGCACCTTGTATGATGTGATTATATAAGACTGGAACCAGATGGAAATGACATTCTTTTAATATTCGTTAAACAAAGAAAGTCATTTCAATCTACTAGATGGTCATATATGGATTGATCTTAATCCTGAGTGTACTACGAACTCTTGCATGGCAGACTATGTCCTTTGATTTACAAATGTGAGGTTTGTATAGCAGTCCCGATCAATAGCTACGTACATTGGGGGCATGGTCTGTTGTGTAGCTGGAACGTTTTACATAGATATGAAGTTCACTCCTTCTTCGAGAATTAGAGGAGTATATTTCTTAAGGGTTGATTCGGTATTTGAACGGTTTGAGCGCTCAAGTCTTTCTGTTACGAATAGAAAGATTAAAATTCATAATGGTATGAATAAATCGTTTATTAGAGAATCAATGGTACTTAAAGTATAAATAATTAGAGGGGTATAACGGACATTATGACCCGGCTCTAATTATGAGATACTCGTGAATGGTCAATTTGTATGTAGTGACTATATCGATGGACACCGATTGGTTCAACATAATATATTATGCAGCAACGAGAGTGCAACTTCGGATTTTTAGTGGAATAACCCAGAGTTAATAGTTCAAAATATTTAATTAAGAACTTAATTAATATTTCAAGATTATTGGAGCTCGGAACCGTAGGTCCATTTGGCCCCCGTGCTAGCTCGATATACTATGGCGGATTTAGTATAATTGGATGGTCCAATTATATACTCACAAATATTATTAATATGATTAATAATATCTTTTTTGTCACACTTGTAACTATATATTAAAAGTTAATATATAGTTGTAATAATTATTTGATAATTATTAAATGTATATAATTAAATTATGTTTGATATTATTTAATAAGGCCATTATTAGAATTTCAAGTTTTCGAACCCTTAATTACTTTGGAAGTTATACTTTTCAAAAGGTTAATTATATATTTATTTTTGTAACATATTTGTCATGATGATGGCATTTATTATCAAATTTATTTGTTGCAAAAAATTTTGAATTTCCTTTATGCTTGGCCGATTTTTGTAAAAATGACAGGGAATGGTTTTTTTTTTTTTTTAGAAACAAATAACTCTAGGTATAAAAATAAGATTTAATTTTTCTTTTTGTCAAGCCTTTCATTCTAACCCTAGCCTCCATCTTCTTCTTCTCCAAATTCTCTCAAAAGTTGAGAAAATCAAAAACAAAAGAAAAAGAAGAAAAATCAAAATTAAAAGAACAAAAGTTGTTTGTGTGACTCAATCTCTAAAACGTTTAGGGATTTTTTGTGAGTCTTGCCCACACAAGTTTCCGTTGGTAACGAGACATAGCAAGAAAGACTTGTGATGTCGAATAAATCCATCTTCATCTCATTCTTTATTGTTCATGGCAGTGAGGCTACATATTGCTCACTGTCGCCCCTTCACTTGGTGAAACAAAACTCGGTTTGGTTTCGTTTTAATCCAGTTTTTTTGGGGAATATTTTGTGTTGTTTTGGGGCTGTGTTGGGGTTATTTTCAAGTGAAAAATCAGAATCATAACACAGCCGCTGTCCACACATTTCAGGGACTATTTCTGCAGTGCGTTGGGTGCGAATCGAGTCCAAAACAGTCCAGTTTTTGTCCGACTATTCAGGGCTGTTCGGGGACTGTTCTGGGGCTGTTTCGGGGCTGGAATTTTATCTTAAACTGAAGCAAAATTTCAGTGGTGGTAGCAGTAGCATTCGGCATTCAAAAGAGAGGGCAGAAAAATTTTTCAAGTCCGATCCGTGTGCCTAAACCGTTTCCTCTGCGCAAGGAAAGCGTTTCCTATAATTGGCATTGAGAACAAGGTTGAAAAATGTTCTTAACCCTTCTATTTTCATTTAAAGTTACTGTTTTTAATATATTTATATGAGTTATAAATATTGATATGTATGTTTAGATGAGTAGGCGCAATATAATATTCATATGATAAATGATTATTATTTTTCATGTGATAAATGGATTTTGCATTGGTCATAAATTTTTCTGGCTCTTATTTTTTAGTTGGTTTTGATTTTGGGATGTAAGGTCATAAGGCCATTGTTTACAATTGTTGTAATTTTTATTTTCCAATGTAAAAATTTCAATTGTTGTAATTTGGAGCACCGAAGTCGCAAAAGGAACCAACACCACCTTGGAGCGTGATTTGAAGACCAATGGATGCCTTGGGTATTTTTGTACTAATTAAATTAGTATAGGAAAAATAAGAGCTCGGTCAATGTAAAATATTTTTATGTTATATGTTTGTTTAATTCGAATTGTTTGGATAACATGTCATATAGCTTAGGGTGCCTACTCTTGCATTTTACATGTCATAACATGCATTGGATGCAGAGTCATTATAGACATGAAATATGAATTAAAATGTTTAAATTAGATTATGATATGCATGTAAAAATAATTAATTTGATTAATTAGTTTATGGTTTAAAATTTGAATTCTAATATATTGGGCTTAATAAGTGCAAAATAAATTCCATTGGTATATAGGATGGAAACCCGGACATAATTCCATAGCCGAATCCGAATGGACGGTAATATGGTCTGCACTCGGGATACAATTCCATGTACCATTGGATTTTATAAATCACTAAATTAATTAAATAGTTTAATATAAATCTTGACAATTTTAGGATTCTAAAATTTTAAACCTATTAGTGTTCTAATATTTTAAGAGTGAAAATATAATAGGTCATTAATATCACTCTAATTAAATTAGTTTAATTGAGTAATATAATTAATAGAGACTAATGGATAATTAGTGATATAAATTTTAAGAGTTAAAATTGGTTAGGTCACTAATGGTGAACTTATTTGATGATATAAACTTTCGTTATTCATGGATTCATGCATCATGTTTAATTTTATGCTAAAATTATTTTATGATTTTAATATGCGATGAATGAATGTTAAATGCATGTTTATTTTATTTTTCAGCCATGGTTTCTCTAATTATTTTCATACTCTCAAACGATAAATTAACGGGAGAAAATTATGTTAAGTGGAAAAGTAACATGAACACTATCCTGGTCTGCGAAGACCTAAAGTTTGTCCTGACGGAGGAGAGTCATCCCGAGCTGGCCAAAAATGATGGCCAAGCTGTGCGCGATACCTACCAGAAATGGGTTGCAACTAATGAGAAAGCCCGCTGCTACTTTCTAGCAGGGATGTCTGAGTTTCTTGTTGCAAAGCATGAACCTATGGCTTCAGCATCTCAGATGATGGAGTCTTTACAGGGCATGTTTGGGCAGCCTTCGGAGCGTCAACGTCATGAGGCCATGGTCTCAGCAATGACTGCTAGGATGAAGGATATGACATCAGTCCGAGAGCATGTCTTGAGGATGATGACCTATCTTAACACTGCTAAAACCCATGGAGCTCGTATTGACGAGCGTAGCCAAGTGACCATGATTATGGAAACTCTTCCGAAGAGTTTCCTGCAGTTTAAAAGCAATTATGTTATGAACAAGTTGACTTTTACTTTGACCCAACTACTTAATGAGCTCACCCATTACGAGTCCATGCTTGTGGATCCTTGTAAGTCCGATGCTGAGGAAAATGTTGTCGAGTCTTCTAAATCTACAAATATGAAGAAGAATAACACTGGGAAGGCTAAGGCAAAGCCCATGAAGAAGAAGAACAAGAAAGGCTCCAAGGATGCCAAGCCCAAGGGAAAATGTTTCCACTGCAACAAGAATGGGCATTGGAAAAGTAATTGTCCTAAATACCTTGCTGAGCTGAAGGAGAAAAATGAAACAGGTAAATATGATTTACTCGTTATCGAATCTCTATTAGTGGAGGATGATAAATCTGCCTGGATTATTGACTCTGGAGCCACTAACCATGTTTATTCTTCTTTGCAGCTACTTGACTCATGGAGAGACCTTGCTGAAGGTGACTACACTATGAGGGTCAGGACAGGGGATGCCATTTCAACAAGAGCAGTGGGAGTTTCTAGTTTAAGTTTTACAAATAACAATTATTTAAATTTGACATCATGTTATTCATTCCTGTTTTTGCAGGAATTTGATTTCTATTTCTAAACTTTTGGATGATGGTTATTCAGTTTCTTTTAATAGAAATTTAGTTATTATTGGTAGAAATGGATTAACCATATGCATGGGAAACTCAGAAAATAACTTGTATGTGTTAAGACCGTTAACACATAGGTCACTGCTCAACGCTGAAATATTTAACGTTGAGAAACCTAAAACTAAACGGCCAAAGATTTCTCACGATGACACATATCTATGGCATCTTAGACTTGTTCATATCAACCTTGACTGGATATTGGGGGTGTTCATAGGGTCGAGTCAACCCGCGACCCGACCCGCGCCGGTTAATAAAAAAATTTACAAAATTTTGACCCGACCTGACCCTATATAAATTTTATTATTTTTCTAAAAATTCTATTATTACTAATTAAAACAGAAAAACAAAAAAAAAATACACTTTCGCTGAGTCCTTTATAATTTCTATCATTTATTTTCAGTGTGCGGCCATTACATTATAATTATTTACCATACAAGCCGGAGAAATTATGTTCCTGACAAAGCCAATTTATTCCATCTGCAGAAAAAAAAAATTAGAGATCATAATTATGAAAAAAAGAAGGAAAGCTAGATCAGCAAAGAATTAACATATGTATTGAATCTTGAAGAAAAGCAAAGTAAATTAAGTTCTGCTCTTTTTCTAAAATTTTATTATTTCTCTAAAAATTTATTAATTTTCTAAAATATTATTATTATTTTTAAAGTTTTTACTATTATTTCATTTGTTTATTTTTTTTGTATTAAAACTTTATATATATGATATTTTTTTGGACATAAAATAACTAATATTTATATTTCAAAATAATTAATTCATTTAAAAAATTATTTTTTTTAAAATGACCCGACGACCCGACCCGACCCGAACCCGAACCCGATCGGGTTCCACTACCGCATGACCCGACCCGACTTTCCCTTGACCCGACTCGATCGGGTCTAACAAAACTTCAAAAAACCCTACTCGACCCGACCCATGAACACCCCTACCGGATAGATAGATTGATAAAGAACAGAGCCTTAAACCAGTGAAAGCTCGAAACTTTACCAGTCTGTGAATCCTGTTTAGAATGAAAAATGACCAAGAGACCTTTTACTGGAAAATGTATAAGAGCCAGTCAACCACTTGAGCTAATACATTCGGACGTTTGCGGACTGATGAATGTAAGAGCCCAGGTGGTTATAAATACTTCGTCACATTCATTGACGATTATTCTAGATATGGTATGCTTATCTAATGCAGCACAAGTCAGATACTTTTGAAAAGTTCAAAGAGTATCGTGCTGAGGTTGAGAACCAGTTAGGTAAAATAATCAAAACTCTACGATCAGATCGTGGAAGAGAATACCTTGACAGAGATTTCGAGGAATTCTTAGTTGAGCATGAGATAGTATCCCAGCTCACAGCACCTGGAACACCACATAAAATGGTGTTGCGGAGAGGAGAAATCGGACTCTACTAGATATGAAGAGATCTATGTTTAGTTATAGCTCACTACCTAGTTCGTTCTGGGGATATGCACTGCAAACTGCAATGCATATCCTTAATGTAGTTCCATCTAAGTTGTTCCTAAGACTCCATTAGAGTTGTGGAATGGTTGTAAAACTAGTTTACGACATTTCCGCATATGGGGGTGTCCAGCACATATGCTGAAGAATAAGACTACAAAGTTGGAGCCACATTCTCAGGTGTCCTATTTATAGGCTATCCTAAGGAGACTAGATGTGGATTATTCTATAGTCGTGATGATAACAAAGTGTTTTTATCGACAAACGCTGCGTTTCTAGAAGATGATTATATGAGGAAGTTCAAACCTCGAAGTAAAGTGTTACTCGAGGAGTTACTTGCTGGTTCGACCAGTACACCATCGTCAACGACACTTGACAAATACATAGAACCTTCGACATCTGAGCGTCAGATGTAAACTCATCAGAATTATCTACCACCTAGACGTTGTGGGAAGGTTGTATGACAACTTGATCACTATCTTGGAGTTAGAGAGGCACAAGTTGTCGATCCATCCTAGTAATGGTCAATGATCCATTAACCTATCATAGTGCAATAGATGATTCTGATAAAGAGGAATGGCTCAAAGTCATGAACCTGGAGATGGAGTCTATGTACTATAACTCAGTCTGGGAACTTGTAGACCAACCTGATGGGGGTGAAACCCATAAGTTGCAAGTGGATCTACAAGAAGAAAAGGGAAGCAGATGAGAAGATACAGACCTTCAAGGCTAGGCTAGTGGCCAATGGTTATACCTAGAAAGAGGGAGTTGACTATGAGGAAACTTTCTCGCCAGTAGCCATGCTCAAATACATCCGCACTCTTCTATCCATTGCTGCATATTATGACTATGAAATTTAGCAAATGGATGTCAAGACTGTATTATTGAATGGCAATCTTGATGAGAGTATCTATATGATACAACCAGAGGGGTTCATAGCTCAAAGTCAAGAGCAAAAGGTTTGCAAGCTGCAAAGGTCCATTTATGGACTTAATCAGACATCTCGATATTGGAATATAAGATTTGATACCACGATCAAGTCATATGATTTTGAGCAGAATGTTGATGAGCCTTGTGTATACAAGCGCATCATTGACGGGATGTGGTTTTTCTTATTTTATACGTCGATGATATTTTACCCATTGGGAATGATGTAAAAATATTATCGGACATGAAAACATGGCTAGCTAACCAATTCCAAATGAAAGATTTGGGAGAGGCCAGTTATGTTCAAGGGATTCAGATACTCCGGGATCGCAAGAAACGATTGTTAGCTATGTCTCAGGCATCCCATATCGATAAGATCCTTGTGCAATTTGGGATGCAGAATTCCAAGAAAGGCAATATGCCTTATCGGCATGGAATTCATTTGTCAAAAGAACAGTCTTCTAAGAACCTCAAGATGTTGAGGAAATGAGACATATCTCATATGCTTCAGCAGTTGGTAGTCTCATGTATGCTATGTTATGCACGAGACCGGACATATATTTTAGAGTGAGAGTAGTCAGTAGGTTTCAGTCAAACCCAGGATTGGATCACTGGGTGGCTGTGAAACACATTCTCAAGTATCTTAAGAGAACAAAAGATTATATGCTTGTGTATTCCGGTGAGGATATGATCCTAAGGGGATATACATACTCTGATTTTCAGACAGATGTCGATTCTAGGAAATCAACATCTGGATTAGTGTTTACCCTAGGTGGTGGGGCTATAGTATGGGGGAGTATAAAGCAATCTTGCATTGCTGACTCCACCATGGAGGCTGAATATGTAGCAGCTTGTGAAGCAGCTAAGAAAGCAGTCTGGCTCCGTAAATTCTTGGGAGATCTGGAAGTTGTTCCAGATATGGATAGACCACTCACACTTTATTGTGATAATAGTGGTGCAGTGGCAAACTCCAAAGAACCAAGAAGCCACAAGAGGGGAAAACATATAGAGAGGAAATATCATCTCATTAGGGAGATAATGCAGAGAGGAGACGTTATCGTCACAAAGATTGCATCCGCAGAGAACCTGGCTGATCCGTTTACAAAGATATTGTCAGCTAAAGTGTTTGAAGGTCACCTAGATGGTCTAGGATTACGTGACATGTCTCATTTGCTCTAGTGCAAATGGAAGATTGTTGGGATGTATGCCCTAGAGCTATGTGTAATGTAAACAACTTTATGTGTTTTTGAAATAAAATGATGCATTATTCATTTATCAAAGTGTTTGTTTAATATTCGCATATTATAAATAATCTTGAATACCTTAGATTACTTATGTACCTTCAGACTTAGTGTATGAATGTCATACACAAAAGGATTTAAGTCTGAAGTTAGTAATCTTAAATAGTCCATATAGAGCAAACAAAATTGGTACTTTTTTGTGGTTTATCTATAGTTGTGGTCCATTATATAAGTATGGCGACCTTGATCCGGGATCGTCCATGTAGAGACATGAGAATGGAGGCACCTTGTATGATGTGATCATATATAACTGGAACTAGATGGAAATGACATTCTTTTAATATCCGTTAAACAAAGAAAGTCATTTCGATCTAGTAGATGGTCATATATGGATTGATCTTAATCCTGAGTGTACTACGAACTTCTGCATGACATGCTATGTCATTTGATTTACAAAGTTGAGGTTGGTGTAGCAGTCCCGATCAATAGCTACGTACTTTGGGGGCATGGTCTGTTGTGTAGCTGAGAACGTTTTACATAGATATGAAGTTCACTCCTTCTTGCGAGAAGTAGATGAGTATCTTTTTTAAGGGTTGATTCGGTACTTGAACGGTTTGAGCGCTCAAGTCTTTCTATTACGAATAGAAAGATTAAAATTCATAATGGTTATGAATAAATCGTTCATTAGAGAATCAATGGTACTTAAGGTATAAATAATTAGAGGGTATAACAGACATTATGACCCAGCTCTAATTACGAGATACTCGTGAAGGGTCAATTCGTATGTAGTGACTATATCGATGGACATCGACTTGGTTCGGCTTAATATATATTATGCGCAACGAGAGTGCAACTTCGGATTTTTTAGTGGAATAACCCATAGTTAATAGTTCAAAAATATTTAATTAGGAACTTAATTAATATTTCGAGATTATTGGAGCTCGGAACCGTAGGTCCATTTGGTCCCCGTGCTAGCTCGATATACTATAGCTGATTTAGTATAATTGGATGGTTCAATTATATACTCACAAATATTATTAATATGATTAATAATATCATTTTGTCACACTTGTAACTATATATTAAAAGTTAATATATAGTTTTAATAATCATTTTATAATTATTAAATGTATAAAATTAAATTATGTTTGATATAATTTAATAAGGCCATTATTGGAATTTCAAGTTTTGGGTTTGGAAACCCTTAATTACTTTTGAAAGTTATACTTTTCAAAAGGTTAATTATATATTTATTTTTGTAACATATTTTATCATGATGATGGCATTTATTATCACATTTATTTGTTGCAAAAATTTTTGAATTTCCTTTATGCTTGGCCGATTTTTGAAAAAAGGAAGGGAATGGTTTTATTTTTTTTCGAAAAACAATAACCCTAGGTATAAAAAGAAGATTTAAATTTTCTTTTTTCAAAGCCATTCATTCTAACCCTAGCCTCAATCTTCTTCTTCTCCAAATTCTCCTAAAAGTTGAGAAAACCAAAACAACAAAAAAAAAGAAGAAAAATCAAAATCAAAAGAACAAAAGTTGTTTGTGTGACTCAATCTCTAAAACGTTTAGGGATTTTTTGTGAGTCTTTCTCACATAAGTTTCTGTTGGTAACGAGACATAGCACGAAAGACTTGTGATGTCGAATAAATTCATCTTCATCTCATTCTTTATTGTTCACGGCAGTGGGGCTACATATTGCTCACTGCCGCTCCTTCACTTGATGAAACGGAATTCGGTTTGGTTTCGTTTTAATCTAGTTTTTTGGGGAATATTTTGTGATGTTTTGGGGCTGTGTTGGGGTGTTTTCAAGTGAAAAATCAGAACCAAAACACAGCCGCTATCCACGCATTTCAGGGGCTGTTTCTGCAGTGCGTGGGCGGGAATCGAGTCCAAAATAGTCTAGTTTTTGTCCAGCTATTCGGGGATTGTTCGGGGGCTGTTTCTGCTGGCTGGAATTTTATCTAAAACTGAAGTAAAATTTCACTGGTGGTAGCAGTAGCATTCGACATTCAAATGAGCAGGGTAGAAAAAAATTTCAAGTCTGATTCGTGTGCCTAAATCGTTTCCGATGCGCGAGGAAAGCGTTTCCTACAATAACGGCTTGAGCGCCCTTTATCGGTCGGGAATATGCTTCACATCTAATTTTCTTATAAATTGGAAAACATTGTCTTTTAAAGTTAGATTCATGAGACTGTATTGTTTTTTTTTTTTTTGAAATTATATATGTAAGTTGCGAATCAATCTATCAAATCCACTATGATGCGTCTCAAGAGTCAATGATATATTATCTAATGTCTCCTTACATAAGCTATCTCTAATGGATTGATTTTTTTCTTCATGATTATTAGACATCATTCCTAAAGAATGACAACGAGTCTTGCACTTCCAACATGTGCATTTATAACAAACACCTGATTATTTATCTCTCCGTTTTTTAGCATAGGTACTTTTCTCCAAACCAAGTATGTAGAGATGAATGAATCAAGAATTTAAGGACTCTTATTTTAACCATTTTTTTCTTGTAAATGTTTAATATTTTTTGGGTGATCGACATGTTTTGACATTATCTTTAAAATATATTATACGTGTGTATTTAAAATGATTGATATTTTTATATCTTTTAAAGTCCATTTAATTCCCTGTTTATGTTCTCTCAACACATTTAAAAATTAACCTTCTTGATCGCATGTAAGAGAATAAGAAATTACCGCATGGTAAGTTTGTTTATCTCCAAGAAATGTATATTTCAATCCTTAAGGCAAAGTTTTTAATTCCAATTTGGGTTTTTCTTCATGTTTCTCTTCTTCAAGTGTTCATAATTCCTCAAATTTTTTTTTCTCTTCATCGTCTCTAGTACCTGTGTAAAATCAAGCAAAGAAAAATCTTTAGAAAAAACTGAATCTAATTGCGTACTTGATTCAAGAAAATTAGCTGTACAGATTTCCATGGGTTCAGATTCACTCCTCTGAATATCTTCTTCCAAATTTGGTTCAATTAGTTCCATGTTCTCATTTTCACAGTCCTCATCGTATGATTGCTTACACATGTTAAAAAATATTAAGCTCCAATGTCATATTATCAAAAGATAAATTCATGATTTCATTCATGCAATTAATTAAAGCATTAGCTGTTGTTAAAAATGTACGACCAATTATTACAAGAATTGGCTTGTAACTATCTGCTACAGATTGTGTTTCTAAGACAATAAAATCCACAGGATATATGAATTTATCGACTTGTAATAACATATTTTCCACAATTCCTTCAGTACCTTAACCGATCTATTAGTAAGTAAAAGAGTAGTCGAAGTTGGTTTTAACTCACTAATATTAAGTTGTTGGTAAACCGAAAATGGAAACAAATTGACACTGGCTCCAAGATCAAGAAAAACATGTTCAATTTTTGATTTTCAATAATATATGAAATAGTTGGACAACCATAGTCTTTTTATTTTAATGCATTATTGGTTGAGAGAATTAAACTTACAAGTTTAGCCGAAAAATCTTTATTTCTTACCTGATGTTTTCTTTTAACGGTGCAAAAGTCTTTCAGAAATTTGGCATAAGATGATATATGTTTTATGGCATCTAACAAATGATATTGACCTTTACTTGTTTGAATATTTCATATATCTCTGGGGAATGGTTCAATTTATTTGTTTTTAATACTTGAGGAAATGAAGATGCATGAGAAAAAATGTTATCATCAGCGATAGGTAATGGTTCATCAACCCATTCCTTACCCTCTAAATTTGATTTATTTTCAACTTCACGAGGTTCAAGAATAGGTCTGTGGATGACCATACCACTGCAAAGAGTAATAACAAATTTAACTTAGTCTATATATTCACTACCACAACTACTCTCATGAGGGTTTTTGTAACTCTTGGGGTTTGGCTGTGGTTGTGCATGAAACTTCTCTTTCTCATTAATGGTAAATGTAGATGTGATTTTGGAGAAAATATCTTTCATATCAGTCAATGTTTGCACATTTGGTTATTGATGGTTTCATATTTCTCAATGAATACATGCAAGGTATTCTCAAGGATTTTGTAAGGAGGTGGGACATATGGTGCATAATTCTGGGAGTTTTCGAAATTCCGGTGTACCTGGGGAGGTTGTTGCGATGGTTGTACTTGGTTATCATTCCTCCAATTGAAGTTTGGATGATTTCTCTAATCAGAATTGTAAATTTGAGAGTATGAGTTTGGATTTGGTCTCTTGAAGGTGTTTTTGTTACTGATTTGGTCATGAAGACATTCTTGTAGGGCTGGAAAGGCTGGGCAAACTTGTGTGATATGTTCATTTGAATTACGGATATTACATGTGACTTCTTGAACTGACTTGACATGATCATTCATCCTAATTTCTAATGCCTTAACTTTTTTAGCTAGAGATTCATATTTAGCAGAAAGTTCATGATCTTCCCTAAGGTTAAACATACCTCTACTAGATGACTGTGGTTTTACAGATGACTCATAAGTGTCAACTATATCTCATTGTTGTGCATCTCTGCTATGTGTTTAGGTAATATAGTGCATCTTCGGGATTTTTGTCCTTAAACTCACCATTACACATCATTTCCAATAGTTGTCTACCTTGGGGCGTTAAATCCTCGTATAAGTAGGAAACAAGCTTCCATGTTTCCAACACATGATGTGGACAAACATTCAACATCTCTTCAAATCTCTCCAAATATTGGTAAAATATTTCCCCCGACTCTTGTGTGAAAGTTATGATTATTCTCTTAAAAGAGTTTGTCTTGTGATGGGGAAATAATTTTTTTAGAAATTATTCCTACAAATCATCTCATGTTCTGATGGATCTTGATCTAAGGTTCTGCAACCAAATTTTAGCTTTATCATTTAAATAAAATGGGAAAAAGATGATTCAAATTATATTCATGCTACAATTTTGGTATGTGTAAGTATTACATACCTCTTCAAATTCCCTTAAATGCTGATAAGGATTTTCTGATTCAAGACCGTGGAATGTGGGTAAACGTTGGATGACACCTGATTTAAAATTGAAACGTGATTCATCTGGGAGAAAACAATGCAAGATGGTGATCATGTCTTATTGGGATTCATAAATTATCTGAGTGTCCTAGGATGATTAAGATCGTCATGCAGAGACTCATTTTCTACCAGATCAACTGGATTTTCATCTCAGACGGGTGGGTTTTCATTTTGGTTCTCGGTCATTTTAACTAACGATGAAGGTGATGGAGACTCTCTATTTAATCTACCACTAGATGACTGATATCAATGTCTCATGCAACCTAAATGAAGACTATATGCCAAATTTTAAATATGCAAATGCAATACTTACAAAAAGAAAATAATAAATAATAAACAAGTAAAAAAATAAATGACAAAAGAAAAAGAATATAATGATTAAATCCTAAAAACGTCCTCTAATTCTTGTCAATTCAGATCTCAATTGAATTTCTCGTTCATCTATCTAAAGGAGTAGGTTTATTTGGTTAATACGATAGTGGTAACCTCAATTCTTTTGCCTTTTAACTTTAGTTTCAATTTTTATTTTCAAATTTTATTTATTGCTTTCTAATTTTTTTTTTTAGTTTACTTTTAAGTGCCTGCTTAGACCTAGGGATCGTTTGAGTAGATTTGTAAGAATAGAGCATGAAGATAAGGACATTGATAATTTGTTTGAATATCTTTTTGCTACAAGACCTAGATCTAACATACACACCATGGGTGATCACAATGAGCAACCCATGAGGAATCTTCATGAGTATCTCCACCTAACTCGTACATCTACACTCTCATGCATAAATTTTCCCCTTAATGCACCATAAATAAACTTTAAGCCTGGGCTGATACAATTTCTCCCTACCTTCTATGGTTTGGAAAATGAGAACCCTTACGTGGATATTAAAGAATTTAAAGAGATAATTGCAACCTTCCATGATAAATTTGGGGGTATAGACACGATTAGACTTCAGTTTTTCCTTTTACCCTTATGGATAGAGCTAAGAGCTTGTTATATTCTTTAAGACCTCGTTTAATAGGGTCATAAGGTGAAAAGACACATGCATCCTTTACCGAAAACTTCACGCACCATAAGATTAATGCATTGAAAAATAGATCTAACATATATCCCGACCCAACCCATAATCTGTGCAGGTCGATAATTTTCAATCCAACCCGCATCAAACTCGCACGAATTGCGGGTTAACCTGCGGGTCGAATTGGGTTTATACACCCTAATTTTATCCATAAGTTCGTAACAGTATCTTAATGCATCATGATTTCAAAGAAATACTATATGCCCGCCTTCTTATTTACTATCTTAATTAAGAATCATGATATACATTCACTGAGCACTCAAATTTTATCTTTTTGATTCATGATGATATTCAAACTATTATATATTCCAATCTTCTTAAAATAAATAAACTATCTTAATGACTCATGATTTGAAAGAAATATTTATATTCTCAGCTTCTTGATATAAATAAACTATTTTAATGAAGAATAATGATAAATATATTTCATAAACGTTGTCCCCAATGGGCGTGGTTTAGTGGTGTAAGGCTTAGAATCTCACACTAAGATCCTGAGTTCGAATCTAGGGAGTTCGTTTCTTATAAGAGCTTGGGACAGTCGGGGGTTTTATCTGCTCCGCTTAAGCCCAGAATGAGTGGTTTGGCGGCGAGATTTCCAACGATTCCAAAAAAAAAAAGTATTTCATCAACTTTTTAAATCATGAGTACATTCAAACCTTTATATATTTCCATTTTATTAGAATAAATAAACTATCTTAATTATCTATGATTTGAATGAAATATTATATTCCCACCTTCTTAATATAAATAAAATATCTTAATGAATCATGAGGCCGTTAAATCATTGAAAAAATATTATATACCAATCTTCTTAAAATAAATAAACTATTTTCATGAATCATGACGACGTCAAATCTTTAAAAAAAATTATATTCCATGTTCTTCGGAAGTTTGTTAATAACTCAAATAAATACGAATTTACAGGCTACCAAATGAAGTGATATGATGGGATGCCATTCTAAATGGTTTGTATTATTTATAGTCACTGCAAGCTAGCTCATAAGTGACCATGTGGGCATTACATGGCATGAACAAGTTCTTGTCTCATGTCAGTTTATGAATTCTGATCCGCTCTGTTGAATTTTATAAAACTTCCTGAATCTTTTCCATCCAAATGCCATTACATTATCATAAATTACACAATTTTATAGAAAGGTTTTGTACTTTACATGCAGATATGTCACTTTTTAATCATATTTGAGGTCCAGTTTTGCATGACAGTGAATTCTCAGTTTATAGAGCTTTTTATATCAGGTGAGATTACTTGTATTTTCATTTTACTGTTTTATTGCATCTGGGTATGATGAATTTGATTCATATTTTGATTAAATGCTCACTAAAATTGCAATAGAGATTGTCGTTGTGACTTGTGAATATATTGTTGTAAATTCATATTTGATTGTAATATAAAGTCCTGCATTTGAGTTCTTCTGGGTCTGTTGGAAAATGTTGATTCATGGTCAATTTTATTAAAGTTGCTTGCTTGAAATTTGAATACCGAGTAATTCTCTTTAGTTAAATAATTCTGTCACTAGGAAAAGGAGTAGAAACAAAAAAATTTGGATTTTTATTGCAGCTTGATTGATTATTCCCATTAAAAGTTCGTACCCAATGCACAAGGCTATCGCAATAAGTAGGGCCTAGGAAATGTCCTGATGTACACAATATTACTCCTATTTTTTCAGAGGAAGGCTATTTTTAGGGTTCGAACCCGTGGCCAAGCAGATATCAAGTTTACGCTTTGTTATCGCGCTAGGCACAACCTTCGTTTACTATTCCTCATTGATTTGTGTAATTTCCTGGCTTGCATTTAGCATTTGTTCTTTGTTCACTAGTTGCACTCTAGCTGCTTGATTACTGGTTAACTAAAGTTTCAATGGGGGTGCATTTAGTTTCTTAGTACTGCCTTGATTGTGTGACAGTGGCTGAAGGGTGAATTTTCATGTAGAAATTATATTGTGCCGGTTCCTGTGCTTTGCAATCCTTTTTGAAAATGGCGATGGCGCATACAGTAAAGGTGGTTATGGGCTCAATAGCCTTTGCAATCTTTTGGGTATTGGCAGTTTTCCCAGCTGTCCCTTTTCTACCAATAGGGAGGACTGCGGGATCCCTCCTGGGGGGCATGCTTATGGTCATTTTCCGAGTCATAACCCCTGATCAAGCCTACGATGCGATTAATCTCCCTATCCTTGGACTTCTATTTGGGACAATGGTTGTAAGTGTGTATCTGGAAAGAGCAGATATGTTCAAATATTTGGGTAAGATGCTCTCGTGGAAGAGCAGAGGACCAAAGGACTTAATTTGTCGAATCTGCTTGATTTCAGCAATTTCAAGTGCTCTTTTCACCAACGATACCTCTTGTGTTGTCTTGACTGAATTTGTATTGAAATTTGCTAGGCAACATAATCTTCCCCCTCATCCATTTCTCCTGGCCCTTGCATCAAGTGCTAACATTGGGTCGTCGGCAACTCCAATTGGCAACCCCCAGAACCTGGTTATAGCCGTTGAAAGTAAGATTCCTTTTGGAAAGTTTCTATTAGGAATTCTCCCTGCAATGCTCTTGGGAGTTGCTGCGAATGCTCTAATTCTTATTATCATGTACTGGAAATTGCTATCTTCTCACAAGGATGAAGAAGATGGAACCGCAGAAGTTGTTGCAGAAGAGGATATGACTTCTCATCGATTCTCACCAGCCACAATGTCACATTTTACATCATTAAACTCTCAGGAGTGGAACTCTAGAGTGGAATCTACGAGTTTTCAAAACTCTCCCTTTGTAAATGGAAACATAGGTCAAACTGACACTCTAAGAAACCGAAGTAGTTCAGTTGAGAATGAGATCAACAGGGTGTCTAGTGCTACATCTGAGTCGGAAAGGATACCAAATGAATCAAAAGAGGTGCCAACTGACGTCGGGGGTTCTCAGAGAAAGGAGGAAACTGTCCCTTCAAAAGGAGTTGGATCAATAGCTGCATTGGCCAATGTTCTAACACAGCAATTCTCACAAGGAAAGGAAGAATATTTGAACATTAGGTGGAAGAGAACATTGTGGAAATCATGTGTTTACCTCATAACCCTAGGAATGTTAGTTTCTCTACTTATGGGTCTCAACATGTCCTGGACAGCTATTACTGCTGCACTTGCTCTTGTGGTTCTTGATTTCAAGGATGCTCGACCAAGCCTCGAAAAGGTAAAATCTGCTACCAGAATGCTTCATCTTCCTTTCCTCTCTGTACGAATGAAATTTGTAAATTTTAAAAGCGTATCACATGGTTGGTCCAATGCTGATTGCTTTTCAAGCAAGTTATTAACTTAAGATTCTTCTGTTCATTTGACCAGGTGTCCTATTCGCTTCTAATTTTCTTCTGTGGAATGTTCATCACGGTTGATGGCTTTAACAAAACTGGAATCCCAAGTGCTCTATGGGATTTCATGGAGCCCTATGCAAAGATTGATCACTTCAGTGGCATAGCAGTTCTCACTGCCGTCATACTAGTCCTGTCAAATTTGGCTTCCAATGTTCCAACTGGTATGTTGGTGTTTCCCTCTCACAAGTCTGTTCAACGGGATTACTTTTAAAGCAGGAAACCTGGGCTTACATTTTTCCATATGCAACTAAAGATCGTTATCAAATTCCTTTAAGTTCGTTGGGTTTCACGTGTACCTGATTTAAAATACTAGATATAAGAATAAATGATCCCTAATAATTCACCACCGAGTAAATTATTCTGGAGTTTCATTTGATCTATCATCTCAGCCAATATGAATCAGGATTTCCAGAACATTTTTGCATGATATGCTACATACCTTTTGATATATTCATGTGATATTCATATCTCTAGACGGCTAGAGATATATAATATTTTCTTTAAATTTGTGCTTCAGTATTCTTGCATCATACCTTTTGATATTCTGATATATAAATGGCTTTCATTGTTAAACATCTATTCATGTCCTGGACACTCATAATGACTTGTTTTATTGTCTTAGTTCTCCTGCTGGGAGGCCGGGTGGCAGCATCAGCAGCAGCAATTTCTGCTTCCGATGAGAAGAAGGCATGGCTCATTTTAGCCTGGGTAAGCACAGTAGCAGGGAACCTCTCACTACTAGGATCAGCTGCTAACTTGATAGTATGTGAGCAAGCTCGCCGTGCTCCAAATCTTGGGTACAACTTATCTTTCTGGAACCATCTTAAATTCGGAGTCCCTTCAACTCTTATAGTCACAGCCATTGGTTTGCCATTGATAAGATGATATTGTTGTTTGTAAGCAGAAAATGTATTTATTTTTTTTGCTTGAGAGAATGCAGGATTGGTCTCTTGGGTTGCTTCAACGTTGAACTGTATCTTTCCTTTTGCTTATATAAATAGAGGCCAAGATTCTGTTTCGAAAAATCCGATTCTGCACAGCTTTACAAAAAATTTGCTCATTTCCCATGAGCACAGATCAAAAGCTTGTAGGTTTCCAGATCAATTATTTGTAAGAAAGTTACATTTCATGAGTTTGGCAGTTGAGTGAGTGCAATACACTTATTGGCTCTGAAATTCCTGATATCATTTGACAGCATTAGGCTTATATCATATATGCAGTATATGCATGGTTTGTTGTGATGTTGACACGTGGCTGGCGCATGTTAGCAAGTGCGTATGATAGCAAGCTTTTCTGATTTTGACACATGTCCGGCGCACTTTAGCAGTCGCGACGCAGAAGGTTTTCGCGTCGCGACTCCCAAATGATGTTTTTGCCCTTTTTGTCTGTTTTTCGTTGTTTAGGCCCCGATTTGATTCCAATGAGTCCTGAAACCTTATTTATTTACAAAATAACACAAAACACATAAAAATATTCATAAAACTCAAGAAACTATACAAAATATTAAGTTAAATGGACGGGAAATAGTGATATATTTACCGCTTATCACCGAGTCATCGTTTAAAGAGGTTTTAAAGACATTACACATGTTCTATAATGAAACACATCTTGTGCTTGAGTTGTCACACTTCCTTTTACAAGGAAATTATAAAGAAAATATATTTGCAAACAATGACACACAGGACAAGCGGCCATGGGCTTTAATAATGATCCTGAACAAACTTGAATATGATGGCTCATTACATTCTCCCGGTTTGGAGGTCAGATGGCAATAGCCGCAACCATGATTTCTCTCATCTTCTCCTCAATTGATGTTACGCTCATTTCTCTCGAATATCTTCAATTAAAACCATGTCTCTTTTAATGCAACTATACATCTATTTAAATATTCTGATCTCAATTATATTTCATAAAAATTCTATAAATTTTACGATGATTGTCGAGATAGAGCACAATCTTCCTCATTTGTCTAGGCTTAAAATCAACTATTAAAAAATGTTTAAACTTAACCATATAAAACGGAATTAGAACATCTCAACATGTATAGGATTTAAACCATAAAAAAATTAGAAATATCTAAATTGTCATTAACTACTTATGCAATTTACATCATTAATTTGTACTAAGTTAATTGTCACATTTCACATCACTGGTAAAGGCGTGCTTGAGCTAGTTGATAAGTTTAAGGCTTTCAATTACTTAAAGAAACGAATTAAACAGTTACAAATGGGTGGTTAAAATTAATCACAAAATACATATATTATATGTTAAAATTATTTTTAACGTATAAATATTTTGTGATTAATTTTAACCATCATTCTATTAACCTTTAATCCATATATTAATTAAAATATAGATACATGTGAATATGAAAAATGTGTGTATGACGGCCGAAATAGACAATATCTAAGTATTCTTTTCTTATAAAGAGAACATGTGTGATTAAGGATGGCAAAATACATATTCGGATCCCTATTAAATTTTCTTCATATGTATTTTTATATTTTTATGCGGATCTGAATGCGGGTATTATCCGAGTGGATTCGAGAATTTTCGGATCCGCAAAAAAAATATTATTTATATACATCTGTTATTAATTAAACTAAAATAAAATAAAATAACATTCATAACTAAATAATAACAATTTAACATCTAAAATAATATTTATAATTCAAAATCCATTTAAAATAATATAAATATAAATATAAATATAAAATTATTATAAAATCATAAATAAAAATATATTTTTTTATCATTTTTCTTATTTTATATCCTGACTCGGAATATCCAGATTTTAAAAATATAAACCTGAATCCGTATTTTTAATAATAAGAATTTTGAATTTTTCAACATTTAGACAGAATCCGAATTAATGTGTGATCACTATGTTAGATAGATTCAATGGTCAAAATGTTATTTTTACCATGGTAACATCCAAAACTACTTACAACCCTTATAAATTCTGACAAAAACTTGCCAAGCAAATTGACTTATGGGCTGTTTGCCACGGACTCGGTATTTTATAATTTCAGTTCATCTTTTTTGACTCTTTCAAAATTTTGAAGTATCATTTGTCTCTTGCTTGATGAATATTTAATATATATTCTTTGGAATCGTTGAAAATTCCGCCGTCAAACCACTTCTTACGGGCTTAAGCGGAGCATGTAAAATCTTTGAATGTCTCAGACTCTTACAAGAAACGCACTCCATGTATTCAAACTCAATATCTCAATATGAGATCCTAAACTCTACATTATCAAGCCACGTTCTTTGGAAACTCAATGTATATTCATCTATTTGCATATATCGTAATATATATATATATATATATTATTGTTTGCATTTAATCAATCAAAATATGACTGTACATGTAATCCTTTTGCTTCTTTTTTTTTGGTTCCATTTTGCATCCATCATACTTGGGAAATTTTGGGAAAATGTCAAAAAAAGTATACATATCAATTTGAACATGATGTTAATGTTAGACATTAGGTCCCCCATTAATTATTTTTTATATATGTTGACGGCTGATTTTGGTCTCAGGGGCAATATGAGAATATCACTCCCGAGACTAATCCTCCCTCAATAGTGAATTTGTTTGGTTATGGGGGACCAAAGGCAAACTTAGCAAAAAACAGATAAACACACCAATCAACAAGGAGATTTAACGTGGTTCGGTGGATTTGGATCCGACCTACGTCCACGGACACAAACAAGATGGTACTTTTATTACTTAAACACTCTCTTTGGGTCTCTTTTTGTTTTCTACAAGTCAGAGCTTGAAGAATCATATCCCGTATTTTTGATGCCCTTTACACATGCTCTGCCCTCCTATTTATAATAGTACAGAAATCAGACTCCTTCTCCTATAAGAATTTCCTAGTTGAAACTATTCCATTTTCCCATAAGGATTCATAGTCAAAACTATTCCATTTTCCCATAAGGATTCCTAATCAAAACTACCTTTACTTTCTTTATCATACTAGGACATTGACTTACTAGTTTACCCCATGAAAGTATGATAACTTATTATCTTATCTTGTATGGATAGAATGCCTTATTTTCCCGAACATGTCTTGCCATATGCTCGGTCTTCATGTGGTCGGTCATAATAGTCTTTCGTACTGAGAATGCTGCTGTCGACCTGATAATTGCCCGGTCATCTTGAACTCAAGTGCTCGGTCACTAACCGTAAAGTTCCCGGCCTCTTACTATTGACTCTTTAGTGGTCGGGTCGGCATTAATAATCTTGACTGAGAAGTGAATTACCTTTTTACCACTGTCGTGCTGCTTTAAATAACATAGTGCATGAAAACACCATCAACATCTGTCCCCTAGTTCTCGGTTCCAACGAGTATGCAAGTTGGTGCCGGGAACTATATAAAGATGGTGTGCTGATCGCCTTGCTGGTGGTCGCTCCAGAAATCACAGAGAAATTACCTTCGCCATCAACTAAGTCTTCTGTTTCTATCTTCATATCCTCGGTTATTGGAGATGCTGATCCTATTCAGAACGATTCTCCACCTCAAAGCAAATTGCTTACTTGGGTCGTTCCATCAGGAGATGAAGTTCCTCTTTTTGTCCACCCGAGTGAAGAGAGGCACTTGGACCTGAGGGAATGTTACGTCCCCAGTCCGAAGGGCTGACTCGGTGGGACGTACCCCGACCTCGAGCTGAGAAAGGCACTTGGACCTGGGGGAATGTTACGTCCCCAGTCCGAAGAGGTAGACTCGGTGGGACGTAACCCGACCCCGAATGAAGAGAGGCACTTGGACCTGGGGGAATGTTACGTCCCCAGTCCGAAAGGCTGATTCGGTGGGACGCAACCCGACCCCGAATGAAGAGAGGCACTTGGACCTGGGGGAATGTTACGTCCCCAGTCCGAAGGGCTGACTCGGTGGGACATACCTCGACCCCGAGCTGAGAAAGACACTTTGGACCTGGGGGAATGTTACGTCCCCAGTCCAAAGGGCTGACTCGGTGGGATGTACCCCGACCTCGAGCTGAGAAAGACACTTGGACCTGGGGGAATGTTACGTCCCCAGTCCAAATGGCTGACTCGGTGGGACATAACCCGACCCCGAGTCGAATAACTAAGTGGCCTTGGCGGAACGAATCCAGCTTCGAGCCGATTAATCAAGTGGGACTTATTCAGAAGGGAAGTGAATCAACCTTTTGAAACCCTACCGAATCTGGCACGGGCGTCCCCTTACCAAACCAGTGAAAAACAAAAACAAATCTCTGGAAAATAAATTAACAGGCGGGGGCGACTTATCGCTTATCCCAAAACAAAACGTTTCGCAAGTATAAACAACAACACGGATGCCTCAAAACAGCGTCCCGTCTGAGGTCTCCAAAACATAATTCTGAATCTTTCAATTCAGTGTCCCGGCGAACCAGGATTCGGATCAGAAGAGCGTTTGATTGGTAATGGCACATCCTCTACACGTCGGTTCACTGGGGAACCTATGTATTGTATGAGGGCTCCTCCTTACCATGCTGGAGTAGGCACACGCTACAGGGGCACAACGCATCCCCGTGCTGCGTCTCTCACGGATCCGGAAGATGAATGGATCAAAGAGTGTCCGGGATACTAAGGGCACATTCCTCCTTAGGTCCGGCATCACTGGAGCTAGCAATCGTCACGGGGGCATCATTATCCCTCGTGCTATGCTTTCCCACGGATCCATTACATTGGGTAAGTGAGGATCAAAGAGTGTTCGACACATTAAGGGCATATTCCTCCTTATGTTCGGTAACACAGGAGTAAGCAATCGCCACATGGGTATCATCCCTCCCCGTGCTATGCTTCTCACGGATCATATGCATCGAGTATGTCCCTGAGGACCCCGAGCCAAGAGAGATACTTGGTTCTGGGGGAATGTCTCGTCCCCAAACCAATGAGCATGACTCGGTGGGACGTAACCCGACCCCGAGCCGAAAAAGGCACTTGGACCTGGGGGAATGTTACGTCCCCAGTCCGAAGGGCTGACTCGGTGGGATGTACCCCGACCCCGAGCTGAAAAAGGCACTTGGACCTGGGGGAATGTTACGTCCCCAGTCCGAATGGCTGACTCGGTGGGACGTCCCCCGACCCCGAGCTGAAAAAGGCACTTGGAACTGGGGGAATGTTACGTCCCCAGTCCGAAGGGCTGACCCGGTGGGATGTACCCGACCCCGAGCTGAAAAAGGCACCTGAAAAAGGCACTTGGGCCTGGGGGAATGTTACGTCCCCAGTCCGAAGGGTTGACTCGGTGGGACGTACCCCGACCCCGAGCCAGATGACTTCGGCGGAATAAGATCCAGCCCCGAGCTGTTCGGAACATCAGAGGGCATATTTCTCTTTATGTTCGGATCGTTGCATTGAGTATGTCCCCGGGGTTTTTTGCAAAGTTTTATTGAAGGTCATTCTCTTTTGCCTGACCGGCTTGCGTGATGGGTCTACTGCTAGGCGGTGATTGACGAATCTTGGGTCGATCCCAGGCATGTCATCGTATCCCCAGGCAAAAACGTCCGAGTATCCTTTCATGCATTTTAGTAGATTTTGTCGTAGAGACTTGCTCAGGCCTCCCCCTATCTTTATATTTTTTCCTGGCATCGTGAGGGCTATTATAGGAGGAGTTTGGTGACGATTTGTCATCTTCTTCCTCCCACATGTCTTCAGTTTGGGAGTCTTCCTGAACCACTACAGATTTTACCCTGTAGGGGCCCCTTCTCCGGGGTCTGTCGTCCTCACTTGTATCAACAATTCTTTTTCCCTCTGCTATTTCGTTCCTTTGTCGGCTAGTCCCGGCCTCGTCGTGTGCTCCCTCTATCTTTTCCAACCGGTCTACTATGGTTTTTAGCAAAGTCTGGTTTTCCTCCCTTTCTGTCCTCAGGTTTTCCTCGATCTTCTCCATCCAATCCGCAGCCGAGCTCCCTGACGATCGGTGGTTTCCGCCTTCCGCCATTGTCTTACTACACGAGTTGCTTTTTGTCTAGTCCCCACAGACGGCGCCAACTGTTGACGGCTGATTTTGGTCTCAGGGGCAATATGAGAATATCACTCCCGAGACTAATCCTCCCTCAATAGTGAATTTGTTTGGTTATGGGGGACCAAAGGCAAACTTAGCAAAAAACAGATAAACACACCAATCAACAAGGAGATTTAACGTGGTTCGGTGGATTTGGATCCGACCTACGTCCACGGACACAAACAAGATGGTACTTTTATTACTTAAACACTCTCTTTGGGTCTCTTTTTGTTTTCTACAAGTCAGAGCTTGAAGAATCATATCCCGTATTTTTGATGCCCTTTACACATGCTCTGCCCTCCTATTTATAATAGTACAGAAATCAGACTCCTTCTCCTATAAGAATTTCCTAGTTGAAACTATTCCATTTTCCCATAAGGATTCATAGTCAAAACTATTCCATTTTCCCATAAGGATTCCTAATCAAAACTACCTTTACTTTCTTTATCATACTAGGACATTGACTTACTAGTTTACCCCATGAAAGTATGATAACTTATTATCTTATCTTGTATGGATAGAATGCCTTATTTTCCCGAACATGTCTTGCCATATGCTCGGTCTTCATGTGGTCGGTCATAATAGTCTTTCGTACTGAGAATGCTGCTGTCGACCTGATAATTGCCCGGTCATCTTGAACTCAAGTGCTCGGTCACTAACCGTAAAGTTCCCGGCCTCTTACTATTGACTCTTTAGTGGTCGGGTCGGCATTAATAATCTTGACTGAGAAGTGAATTACCTTTTTACCACTGTCGTGCTGCTTTAAATAACATAGTGCATGAAAACACCATCAACAATATATATAAAAAAAAAAATTTGAAACATTCTTGCCATGAAAATTAGACCCATTAAGTTCATGTTGAATGGGTCATTGTCAATGTTTTGGACATAAGTGCAAAAGAATGGAGGAATAATTATAATGGGGAGTTTAAAAGAATGTGTAACACACCATCAATAAAAACAGGTGAATATTAATGGAAAAATAGAAGCAATTTCAATCATATCATATTTCTCTCTCTCTTCTTTCTTTTTTTATAATACGAACCAATCAAAAAAAAAATCGCTTTAATTGAGGTCGTCTCTATGAAAATTTTGACGTTATTATGTTAAATATAAAATTATTGTCTCATTAGACTCATTAAAATATAAATTACTATTTATGATTTCTATTTATGTCAATTTAAGTCTCCCCTCTAATCTTGACACGTGATAACACCATTTGTTCTTTTTTATTCCACTTAAACAATTAAAGATCCGAAAAATTGATTCGTCTAAGCAAGTGTGGTTTTAAGTTTTATGGGGATTCTAGACAAGTTTTTAAAATGTATGACTTTTTATCGATAAAAGAAAGATATTTTTGACTTCCTTGTTGAATTTTTCATAAATTTATAGACCTCTTAATTTTGATCCAAATTTAAAGGTTTCAGTCAACCGTTATTTGGATTATTCCTAACACCACTCCTGCGTCTAAGGGCAAAAAGAAATGTATCCAAACATAGGTAAAATAAATAAATAAATTAAATAAATAAAATAAAAGTTATTGCTCATATTGGTCCAGAAGGCCAATGTTAAGCTGCCAACAAACGTTAAGCGAGCGAAATAGGACAGGGGCGTGCATGGCACGTGCAAGAGTGATAGTACTATTAGTGGTAGTGGTGGGGTTAAAATCTAAG
>SKCR01054629.1:0-32774 GCA_019454045.1 Zanthoxylum bungeanum | reverse complement strand
GCAAAGGTTCCGCTTAGGGCTTCATAAGCCTAGGCCCACTTGTGCGTGCCCAACAAAGTGGCATGTGGCCGTTGGAGAAAGTGACACACGACTTTTCATTTGTGGATGTTGAAATTACCTTCAAGCATACAACAAATAAACTTTTTATACCGAAGATGTAGTGAATTAGGTAATGACCTAATATTACGGAAATAAAAATCTTTGCTGATTTTATGCTACTAAATTAGTAGTGATTGGTGAAATCACACACGTAACGCAAACGCACGTATCGCTCAAATAGTATAAAAATATCGATCACACGAGAACTTAATTTCTATTGTTGTTATTAATTATTGATTCTATTTATTTACATGTATCTAATTAAAGAGAGAAGATAATTGCTTGATTGGTTGGTTGAATGTGGATTTTCTAAATAAATAAATAAATAAAAACACAAAAGAAAATATTAAGGAAAATAAACAAAAGACACAAACATCTAGGGTTATGATTCCACACAATATTATTCTAATGATGAATTGATTCTCTTATATATATATATATATATATATATATATATATATATATATATAATAAATCAGTTTGCTAACCTGGAACAAGAAGATATGCAAAAGCCTCTTCCGATGGTCAGATGCAAACACCCAAAATAATCCAATTAATCATATTCCTATGTTAAACAAGTTATCTGAATTCATTAAGTTCAAGTTCCAATTATGACTGCCTCGCCCGACATGTATATTCCTGTCATGTAAGGAAATCTACCTAAGAGACTTTTACCCCAAGGTGAGATCGTGAGTTATTGAATTTAAAGCTGAAACCTAGAATCTCTTTTCCAAGTTCATTTTAAGTTTACTATATCAATCTTATTGGTGATCAGACAACAAGAAGCATTAAGCTTAAGATTCAATAAACAAACCAAAGCATTAAACATAATATAATTAAATCAATTATTAAGCATGTGAATATTGTGCTTCATCACTTCCGTAGAATAAAAATAAAATGCTGGGGTTAGGGGATCCACCTTTAATATTTCAAATGTAGAAATCTCACTTTATTATAATATAGAAATTGTCAGTGTTAACCAATTAAGTCAAACCAGCCATAAAAGCGGTGTTATTATTTGTCCATAAACCAGTCATATTGGCGGTAATCATCTGTCACCTAAAGACCGACCATATAGGCGGTGTCACATTATGTCAAATAAATTAAGTGAGATTAATCTACCTTATCATATTAAAGGTTTCACTATTCCCCCAGCGGAAATTAACTACTAAATATAAAAGAAAGTAAAAACACACAAACTATCATTACTACTAAAAATATAAATAAAAATACAATACAAAACTACTAAATAAAACACACAAAATACAATTCTTAATTCTTATTCAAGAAACCAAGGAAAGTATGAAATTTACAAATGAAATGACTTGGTATTTATAGGTAAAATTTTGCCTCCACCAATTTCTCCACAAATTTTTCCACTAAACATGGCACTAAATCCTCCAGCATTTTTTGTGGAAGTTTGACAATTTCATTTATTTTATTTTATTTTATTTTATTTTTGTTTTGAAAATGACTTTAATAATTACACATAACATACTTTCAGATTTTTCATCAATTTCGGTCATGAAATCTTCAGAATTCGAAATTCTTATGACGTCAAAGTTGTAGATCTTTGAGTCTTCTTTAATCTGAAATTTGAATCACCTCAATCCGATATCAGAGTAAGAAGTTATGGCCAAAATACGACAATTGCGCAAAGTTGAAATTTCTGATATTGTACTTCGTTAGAACGCCATTTCAAGTTTCCAACCTCCAAAATCCAAATGTCAAGTCCAGTTTTTACCCTTATTTGTTCCACATTTAGTCCTGATTGATTCCATTAAGTCCCGATTTTATTTTATCTGCAAAATAAACTAAAACACATCAAAACGTTTATCAAACCCGAGAAACTAAACAAAATATTAGGTCAAATGGGCAATAAATAGTGATATATTTTCCGCTCGCACACCCCCAAACCTAACATTTTGCTAGTCCTCGAGCAAAACAACTAAAACTAAATTAATTTAAGCCACTTTCGTAGGGATCACAGTTGCATTTAGCGTATGCAACAAGCCTTTAAACCTCTAGGTGTCCCTAGTAGACGAGTTGTAGTCTCGTGAGGGCTTACAGTGACGATACTCACAAACGTCAATGAAATGCACACAAAAGCAAAAAGATAAAAGAAAGGAAATAAATAAAATAAACGAAAATAGTAGCTATATATACAATGTCCTCAGAGAATGTCTAGCATCAAAGTTAAAGGAACCTTCAAAATGCATACTACAACTAAAATCCTTTCCTTTGAACAAAGTATCTAAATCAGACTCTGAGTGTGTGTGTGAATAGCTCTGTAAACAGCTTCGATTCTAAGTTATTAACTAGGTGAGTTTGTCTCAATTCTCAGTAGTTAATGGGTCAAACCAACCTGACTATCTAAAATTATTCTGTCTACTACAATTTGCGCAAAGTGAGGTATGTGATGATTTTTTTAACATCCTTTATCCATGTAGCGAGCTTTGGGCCAGTGACTCCCAAACCAGTTGGCTTTAGGGCACTAGGTGTTAAAACACCCATACGGACTTAATTACTCGGATCTCAGATGTACCGTTTGACGCGAACAATCTCTGCTTACTGAGGCAAGACGTCCGGTTACTAAGTAGAAACTTTTTATTAATATACACAACAATTTTTTTTTTGTTTTTTTTTTTTTATCATCATTCCTCACATCAAAAATAGCTGCAGACAGAAATAGATATTCAGGCAAACGGTCATTCATCAACCACCGATTATTTCAACTAGTCACTTTGTCAATTCCTTTTTATCTAACTGCTACAAAACTATCTTTTTTTAAGTGCATATGAGTCTGACCTAGATATCAGGTTCAAAGGATAGGATAAAAGTGAAATTAGCATTTATTTTTTCCTAGAACTTTTTACTAAAATATGAATATATATATATATTCATTTTTTCATTTTTTTTAAATAAAGCATGCAAAAATTAAAACACACAAAACATGTACGACACGCAGGGAATAAAAACACGCTGGAAAGAAAAAAATTGACGTAGAAAACAAATAAAAATAAACAACCTCACCCCCAAACCTAAACCTAGCATTGTCCCCAATGCGTTACAAAACAAAAGAAAGATAAAGGAATAATGTTACCGTGGTTTTCATTCCTCAGCCTCCTCATCATCCTCGCGACACAGGGGGTTTACAAGTCGCGACACGATTTTTTTTAACAAAATCGAGTCATTTGACGAATATATCCACTAGGACGCGTATCAAGATTTGACTCCTCACTCCACCGTCTCTACTGAATTGACTTTTTAACTTCGTGATTTTGTCAAACTTTATTCTGTGATAACCCCATTTTCACTGGTTTGCTTTGCCTTAAGTGCTCCGTCTATGTTTTTTCCCTGCAAAAATATCACACAAAATTAAAAACTCTACAATAATATGTACACAAAATATAAAAATTGAATTAAAAAAATAAAAATTTTACGTGGGTTGCCTCCCTGCTAGCTCTAAAGTTTTCATCTTCAGCCAGATGTGACTGAAGTCCAACCGTCAAAGAGGTTTTAGCATGGTTTTGGACGTCTAATTAAAGACAATCCCATGTGCGTTGCTTTTGAAGGGTCTCTTCCAACGATAAAGTTGCAAAAAGAATTTTGTCTCATTCAGTGCTTGTGCCACCTTTTTAAACTTTATCGCTCCAGTGATTCCTGAAAAGAAAGAAAGAAAATCAGGAGGTCTCGTATGGTGCTTGACTTTGAATGGGAGTTCCATTCTGTCAAGCTTTTGGGCGGTGTTTTTGATTTTTACTCCCCAATACAGTGATGTTTCTCATGAATGCATGAGATCTTTAACAAGGTCAGACACTTGCTCTTCTATTTGTTCTGCTTCTTGTTCCACATTTTCTTCACAAATGTACTTCAGAATTTCATTGTTCAGCTCTTCATCTGTCATCTGTGAAATGCATGCTCCATATGTGTCAACCTGAGGATGTAAAGATATGTCTGATTGTAGGTCTTTATCCTCTGTGGTTGGTATGAACGGCTCATGTAGCTCCTCTTCAAACATCTGTGCAATGCATGCTCCAAGATCTTCATTTTGAGGATGCCGAGTTTCATCCTCACTTGTTGGTGTAGTTGGTACAGACAGCTCTGCTACTTGTTCCTCCTCAGAGTCTGATGAATAATCAAGATTAAATTGAGATTTTGCCTGTTCGGGCTCATGAACTGATACCTCTGACTCCGCCTCCTCACCTGTTAAGGTTTTATCATGAAATGCTTGGTACTCGAAGGCTTCATCAGTGTTATTTGAATTTGCTCCGTGAGGTATGTAGTTCTGGTTGTTGATTATCTGTCTCAATTCATTAACCAGTCTCTGTAAGGTTTTTATTTGACTCAGAAATATTGCATCCTATTTAGCTTCCCGTTTCTCGAGCCTGTTCATCAACTGTCTTCCCACTGATGGTTCTGGTCCTTGAAGATCGTAGATTGATGGTGGATAAGATGGAAAATATGGTTCAGTGAAATATGCTGGTTCATTATATGAAGGTCTTTGATAGTTCTGCCACCCTGAATTGTAGTTGTACGTGCAATGATTGCTAGGGTGGTTGCCATTGCATATCTCACATCTCTGAATTGGTCGAGCAAATGTTGTGTTATTTCTCTCTGACATCCATGGAAAATTGTTGGCCTGGACAACAGGCCTCAGAAAATCAGACTGCAGCTCCCTGATATGAGGTGTATCATCTATTTGTAAAGCTCGTAATTCTTCCATCGCCCAATAATGTTTCATTTCAACCACCTGAAAATAAAATAAAGAAATAAAAATTACAGATAAAAATAAAGAAAATTAGATACAAGTAAAATGGATAGCTTTAAAATTAATAACGCAAGAAAAATAAATCCCCGGCAACGGCGCCAAAAACTTGATCGGTGAAATCACACACGTAACACAAGCGCATGTATCTCTCAAGTAGTATAAAACTATCGATCCCACGAGGACTTAATTTCTATTGTTGTTGTTAATTATTGATTCTATTCATTTACATGTATCTAATTAAAGAGAGAAGATAATGATTGCTTGATTGGTTGGTTGGATGTGGATTTGCTAAATAAATAAATAAATAAAAACACAAAAGAAAATACTAAGGAAAATAAACAAAAGACACAAACATCTAGATTTATGATTCCACACAATATTATTCTAATGATGAATTGATTCTCTTATATATATGTAATAAATCAGTTTGCTAACCTGGAACGCGAAGATATGCAAAAGCCTCTTCCGATGGTCAGATGCAAACACCCAAAATAACCCAATTAATCATATTTCTATGTTAATTAAGTTATCTGAATTCATTAAGTTCAAGTTCCAATTATGGATACCCCGCCAGAAAAGTATATTCCTATCCTGTAAGGCTGAAAAGTATAAAATCTAAGGCTGAAACCTAAAATCCCTTTTCCAAGTTCATTTTAAGTTTACCATATCAATCTTATTGGTGATCAGGCCACAAGAAACATTAAACTTAAGATTCAATAAACAAACCAAATCATTAAACATAATATAATTAAATCAATTATTAAGCATGTGAATATTGTGCTTCATCACTTCCCTAGAATAAAAATAAAATGCTGCGGTTAGGGGATCCACCTTTAATATTTCAATTGTAGAAATCTCACCTTATTATAATATAGAAATTGTCAATGTTAACCAATTAAGTCAAACCAGCCATAAAGGCGGTGTTATTATTTATCCATAAACCAGCCATATAGACGGTAATCATCTATCACCTAAAGACCGACCATATATGTGGTGTCACATTATGTCAAATAAATAAAACCAGCCATTAAGGCGGTATCAACTTTAATCCATATTATTAAATTACAATTTCCATATTATAAATTAAGTGAGATTAATCTACCTTATCATATTAAAGGTTTCACCATTCCCCCATCGGAAATTAACTACTAAACATAAAAGAAAGAAAAAACACACAAACTATTATTACTACTAAAAATAAAAATAAAAATACATTACAAAACTACTAATTAAAACACACAAGATACAATCCTTAATTCTTATTCAAGAAACCAAGGAAAGTATGAAATTTACAAATGAAATGGCTTGATATTTATAGGAAAAATTTTGCCTCCACCAATTTCTCCATCAAACATGGCACCAAACATGGCGCCAAATCCTCAAGCATGTTTGGTGGAAGTTTGACAATTTCATTTTTTTATTTCATTTCATTTTTTTTTTGTTTTGAAAATGACTTTAATAATTACACATAACACACTTTCATATTTTTCATCAATTTCGGTCATGAAATCTTCAAAATTCAAAATTCCTATGAATGTTAAAGTTGTAGATCTTTGAGTTTTCTTTAATCTGACACTTGAATCACCTCAATCTGATATCAGAGTAAAAAGTTATGGCCAAAATACGACAATTGCGCAAAGTTGAAATTTCCGATATTATACATCGTTAGAACGCCATTTGAAGTTTCCAACCTCCAAAATCCAAATGTCAAGTCCATTTTTTGCCCTTATTTGTTCCACATTTAGTCCTGATTGATTCCATTAAGTCCCAATTTTATTTTATATGCAAAATAAACTAAAATACATCAAAACGTTCATCAAACCCGAGAAACTAAACAAAATATTAGGTCAAATGGGCAGTAAATAGTGATATATTTTCCGCTCGCACACCCCAAACCTAACATTTTGCTAGTCCTCTAGCAAAACAAACAAAAAAAATGAAATAAACAACTAAAACTATGAGAGTGTATGCTTATGAAGGTTTTTATAAACTCTATGTTTTTGCCTTACAAGAAATTATATGAAGTCTCAAAAGTTAGGCAAAAATGAATTTGGTGCTCAATATATAGTGAAGATGTAAACTATCCCAACTATTCTGTCTGTGACCAGTATACCGGTCTATCAAAGTATAACAACTATATTACCGTTGAATATTCAAGCGCTATATCGGATTACTGACCAATATGTCAGTGAGCTTACCAGTATGGAGACTGGTATGGTCCGTGTCGATTTCTAAGAGCATGTATGATATGAAGGTTGACCGGTATGAAGATCGGTATCCTCTATGCCAATTCCAGTAGCTGTGAAAACTCCATAGGGACCGATATGGGTGGTCGATATGGAGTAGCCCGGTTTCAGAGGCGATACAAAACTGCTCAGAACAGGGGCATCAGTATACCGGTGTGGGGACCGGTATGCCGGTCTCAATGCCAAAATGTTTGGGTTTGAAGGTTAAAAATATTTTGCACATGACACGAATGCATCTATATGAATGTGCATATGTCCTATGAGCTTAGAGACTTAATTTAACAACTCACTTATAAATAGAACCCTAAGCTAAAACTACACAAGATATTCTTCGATAAGACATTTGTCTTCACATTCATTGCTCTTTACCACCAATGTGCTTTGACATCTTTTTATAATATCCGCTAATGCGCGTCGAAGACTTCTAGTGTTGCATCATCAAAATCTATGTTGAGAATATGTCGCTAACAATCTCCCCCTTTATAATGATGACAACCTTTAAAACTTGTGAGCTTTGAGAGTTCCAAATTTGTTGACAATTTTACTCCCCCTCGATATTAGCTCCCCCTCAATGTATGACTGTCTTCACTATAACTCTATAAAACTTAGACAAACATATTAATATAAATTTGCTCCCTCTTAATTGAAGGGTGAAAGATGCAAGTTTTTAAATCTTATTCCTATGATTTCTCCCCATTTGACATTATCAAAAAGGATGGAGGAGTAAAAATTTAGTTCTTTGAGATACCAAACAATATATGTGCATAAAACATATCAAAAGGGTTATAAGCATGCACACATAACATTTCAATAGTGTTCATAAGCATGTGCAAATAGTCATTGAAATTAGTAACTTCCATGCATTTCATTATAAAAAGAGTAACTATATAGATATGGAAAAATAACCATAACTATTAATATCCATGAACATTCACATATACAACCAAAATACATCCAAAATACATGTATATCCAAAATACACTCATCAAGACATGTAGGCCAAATTTCAAACTAAAGATCTCCTGTAAAGGTTTTGATCTTCATCTCCAATAAATCTAAGCGTTGTCTTTGATCGTCAAGGTTCTGATGCCGAGTATCAAACCTATGCTCCACGAGAGTGCTAAAGGTAGTAAAAGAGGTGGAAAGTTGAGTAATATTGGCATAATTTGGGGGTTTCTTACACGCACTATTTTAGATCCCACCTTAGTTTCATACTTATGGATTTTCATAATTTGGGGGTTCCTTACAAGCATTATTTTCTTAACCCAATCATCATCAATCTCAAGCTAACAACATACCACAATCATCAAATCATCAAAACTCAACAAATCAAGATTTGGGTCAAGCTTCCTTTACCTTGTGTTCAAGTTGTTACTTCCTTAATAGAGTCTCCCAAGCCTTTTTTCCTTTTTCCTAAGCTTGATTGGGGTTGGATTACTCTTGAATTATCTTGGAATTTTTACTAGGAAAGTTGTAAATCTTCTCATTTTTCTCTCCTCAAATTTTCGGCTGGGGGTGGGGGGAGCGGGTAGAAATGAATGGTTTTGTTATTTCTTTCCCTTTTGTCTTTAACTCTTTTATATTTTAGAAAAAATGAAAAGAAAAGTCTTGAATATTTTGGATCTCTCTAGAATTTGGAGGATTTGAATCAAATATAGGATTTTTGATGGGCTTATTCGGCTAGTTGATTTTGTTGTAAATATGGCCAAATTTTATCCCTAAAGCACTTAGGCCCAATAAATTAATGCTAAGCCCGTAATCGAATAAGGTCCATTGGTCTCTAAATCATCTCCAAATATTTTCTGTTAATGCTCGGAGAAAAATTTTAAAGTCACCCAGTTGCGACTTTGGTTGAGCTATAAAATTTCGTGTTATAACAATTCTCCCCCCTTAAAATGATTCGTCCTCGAATCAACACACCTAAGGGTATGAGGCGTACCTTCTTCTGTGAATAGCTGGGGGTATTTCTCCTTCATAGCTTCTTCTATCTCCCATATGGACTCTTGTCCCATGTGAACTGAGGGAACCACAATCCTGTGTTGCTTCCTAAGGAGACTCTCACTATATATATAATACTCATCATCCACCCATTGCTCCAATCTATCTCTGATATGCTGAATCTGAGGATCCACCTCTTGGGCAATTCTGATCTCATCTACCAAGGTGGATCGAACTTGTATCTGTGCCAGCAATTCTCCCTAAATAGTTACTTGAAGATTCACTCCATTCAAAATATACTTCTGCATTTGTCTAACTGGATGCCACATTTCAACCGGCAAATGAGCTAAACTTCCCATAGATTTTCTGCTTAAAGCATCTGCTACTACATTAGCCTTGCTAGGGTGATACTGAATTGAACAATCATAATCTTTCAGCAACTCAATCCATCGCCTCTGCCTTAAATTAAGATCCTTTTGACTCTAGATATATTTGAGACTTTTATAGTCAATGAAAATCTCAAAATTTTCACCGTACAGATAATGCCGTCATATTTTAAAGGCAAAAATTATTGTCGCCATCTCTAAATCATGAGTGGGGTAATTCTGTTCATAGGGCTTTAGCTGCCTGGAAGCATATGCAATAACTTTCCCTCTCTACATCAACACGCATCCCAATCCCACTTTAGAGGCATCACAATACACCATAAACCCTCATGATCCTATCGGCATGGCTAAAACAGGAGCGGTAGTCAATCACCATTTAAGTTCCTAAAAACTCTTCTCACAAGCCTCTAACCACTTAAACTTTACATTCTTCTATATCAACCATGTTAAGAAAATAGCTATTCTAGAGAATTTTTCCACGAATCTCCGATAGTATCCTGCTAACCCTAGGAAACTACGAATTCCCTGTTACACTGGTAGATCAGTGCCAATTTTGAATGACTTCTATCTTCTGGGCATCTACACCGATTCCTTCTTTCGATACCACATGCCCAGAAATACAACACTAGACAACCAAAACTCGCACTTAGAGTATTTAGCAAACAATTTGTGTTCCCTCAACGTCTGTAGTACCCGTTACAAGTGCTCTGCGTGCTCCTGCTCACTACGTGAATACACCATAATATCATCAATGAAGACTATCACAAATCAATCTAAAAAGGGTCTGAATACCCTATTCATCAGATCCATAAAAGCGACGGGGGCATTAGCCATGCCAAACGACATTATCAAAAACTCGTAATGCCCATATCTGGTCCGAAAGGCTGTCTTTGGCACATCACTCTCCATAATCTTCAACTGATGATATCTTGACAAAAGATCAATCTTTGAGAAGCATTGCGCCCCCTGTAACTGATCAAATAAGCATCAATCTTTGGTAACATATATTTATTCTTGATCGTCACCTTATTCAGTAGTCGGTAATCTATACACAACCGAAGTGTTCCATCTTTCTTCTTTTCGAATAATACCGGAGCACCCCATTGAGACACACTGGGGCGAATGAAACCTTATCCAGCAAGTCTTGCAACTGTGCCTTTAATTCCTTGAGTTTTGCCGGAGCCATCCTATATGGAGGAATCGATATAGGTTGTGTGCCTGAGACTACATCTATATAGAATTCAACCTCTCTATCCTGTGGTAAGCCTATCAACTCATCTCGAAAAACACCAAGATACTCCCTTACCACCGAAATCTGCTCAATGCCCTTTGCTTCCACACTACTATATGTCACATAGGCTAAGTAGCCCATATTTTTCCTTCGTAGGGGCTTGAAACCCTTGCATTGCCGATATCAAGTTATGAGTTACTACACTCCTATCTAGGGGTGGTAATTTGGGTCAGGATTCATTTATTCGTTCGATTCGATTTGCTTTAAAGTGAATCCGAGTTTGAAAAATGGATTCGTTTAATAAATGGGTTAATTCGATTCCATTCGTTTATTAAACGAATCGAATACGAATTTAAGCTATTGGATTCGTTTATTCGTTTAGGATTCGTTTATTATTTTCTTTTATTAGTTATTGTTATTTTTCAATTAAGATTCGAAAAATTATGATTAATTACCATAGAAAAAAATATTTTCGATATTTGGTGAGATATTTTAATAAATATATTAATTACATATTTTATATGTATATATTTATGAAGAAGTAATGTAAATCAACTATGGTAAATTATGATATTAAATATTATCATAACTAAACAAATATTCATATTCGATTCGTTTAATAAACGAATCGAATACAAATCCTGATATTATGATTCGTTTAATAAACGAATCGAATACGAATCCATCACATTTCGATTCGATTCGTTTATGATTCGATACAAATTCGATTCGTTGATTCGTTATGCCACCCCTACTCCTATCCCCTTGATAAACTTTAATAGATTGGTCGGAAATGTGCAACGTAAAGGTCTTCTCCCGGTAATCTAACACTGCGTGATGTATAGCTAACCAATCCATCCATAAGATGACATCGAAACCCAAAATGCTCAACACTACCAAATCAACGTGATACGTGTGTCCATCAACATCAGCTGGACAAGAGTTCACTCCTTGTGTAACCTCTATAGGATCTCCTGCATGTGTAGCTATGATACGTGGTGAATTTAATGGCCATGTACCTCTACCCAAGTGAGTCACAAAATACGGTGATATGAAGGAATGAGTAGCGCCTGAATCAAACAATACTCTAGAATGCACTGAACCAATTATAATGTACCTGTGTTGAGGTCTACTGGTAGAAGCCTGTCTCTGGTCAGCTAATGTTTAACCTCTTCCTCCTACTGTTTGACCTATACCCACTGCTCTCTGTTCCTTTCCCCCATAATCCTACTAGGCTGAGATTGGGGTGCCGATGGATTAACACTGGAAGGTGGCAACTGATCTACCGGTACTGGACAATCCCTCTTCAGGTGACCCATCTACCCACATCGGTAACAACCTCTACCCTCAAACTGATAAACTCTAGGATGAGATCGTCAACATGTCGCACATGCTAGGAAACCCCGCCCCGGTTGGGCCACTGATGGAGAAGAACCCGTATGATATGTAACATTATGGGCAGGTCTGCGATCTGAACCTCCCTGATTCGGGCCCATATCTCGACGTGTAATGGGAGGGGCTGACATCTGCTGTTGTCTACTTGGGCCACTCTGATGCGGCCTAACCCTCTCCTCTGATCTCGGCTTCTTTCGAGACTCTCTCTCTGCCTGCCTCTTTCTAACTCTTGCCTCAGATCAGATAGCAGCATCCAGGACCTGGATATAGGTGGTGGTCTCTGTGAAGTGAATAGAACGAAAAAGATAATCCTGAAGCCCATTGGCAAATCTCCACCTTCATCTCTTCAGTACTAACCAAATGTGGGGTGTACCGGGATAATTGAGTAAACTGTATATCGTATTGAGAAACTATCATCTGATCCCCCTAGACTAACTACTCAAACTCTCGAGCTCTGGAATCCCTAATACTCTGTGGTAAGAATCGAGACAAAAATGCCTCGCTAAACTCAACCCACGTCAATGGGGAAGCACCATTCCGTCGACTATCTTGAAAATCCATGAACTAAGTGTTGGCTACATCTCTGACCTGAGAGCTGACTAACTCCACCACTCTCTCCGGTGAACATCCCATAACGGTACATATGCGGTCTAACTCCTCAATAAATTCGTATAGGTCGGGGGAAGACTCTACTCTTGAGAATATAGGTGGATGTAACTTCCAAAAGTCATGCAAAAAGACTGGCAACTCCTGTCGCTGAAGTACTTGAACTGTTACTAGAGGTAATTCATGAGGTACAATAGAAGGTCCCGCTTGAAAAACGGTAGGATCCGGCCTAGTTGGCGGAACTGCTGCCTGGTGAACCATTGAAGGTCCTATGGGTGAGGGTGAAACTAGAGCTATGGGATCTGCAGCTCTCGGCTCTGGGCCTGGAGGCTGCTGTTTTCAGGCAATCAACCAAACCAAAGCTTCTAATGATCGTTAAATCTGCTGCAAACCCGCGACTACTGCATCATCAGCCCGACTCGCTGGTTTTCCCATATCATCTCCTATACCACCCTCATGTAAATATTCCACTCTCTGTCCCCTATCTGGCTCAAGGGAAGACGCCATTGATCTTTGGTCTGGATCTACGCCCTGGGGCGCTCTACCACGCATAGGTCTACTCTGACTCCGGTTCCGCCAGTAGGTGGCATGATATCTAAATAATCAGAAAAGGAAAAAGGTCAATCAATTTCTTAGGAAATTTATAGTAAAAGGATAAGACTTACCTCGGGACAAGGATACCAGAGAGACAGCCTCTTATATATTAGTACCCCGGGTATACTATATATATAAGACACTGTTACTCTCTCACTGTAGTTACTATCCCCATAGATCATGCTCTGATACCAACTTTGTAACATCCCCAATCAATGAATGTTACCGACATATGACATGTCCCACTGCCACCTAAGCCTCTGACTGAACTATAGAAATCCCCGTATTCTTGACTTAATAACTTTTTATATTATCATTGAACAAGCACACATATTCCATAAACTGTCTTACTACATGAACCACAAGAAAACATAGATAAATCGAGTACTCTATACAATCATATACATGTCATACATCAAAATAAACCAAAGTACAAAATACATTCTATATGAATGTAGGGCTGACATGACAGACTGCTACATCTAGTGACTGCAGTACTGCTGCTGTCCCCGATTCATGTCTCCAAAAAATAGCTGTGGCTCACCAGCTAGAAGATCCTGTAAAACTAGAGAGTGGGGGTGAGTCCAAGAGAACTCAGTGAGCGGAGCTATAAACCATAAAATAATGTTAGAAATACTGTGTCGAAAGCTCGTAACAAATAATTATTTTTCTGAATTCATAAAACTGAAATCATGGCTTTTATTCAAAACATATGTGAAAATCATTTCATAAAATCATCCGTCTGAAAATCTCTGAAGATCTGTAAAACTCCGACGCATGGGGGTGTTACGTATCGTCGTCCCCCCATACGCCTAAACTAGTGGTCTTGGGGCGTTACTTATCGCCAACCCCCAAGCCACTCATGTGGAACCTGGTGTGAAAATCCATGCCATTAGGGCGTTACGTATCACCGTCCCCCAATGCATGCCATTATTTTGTCCCTAAATCTAGGGTCTAGGGGCATTATGTATCGCCGTCCCCTAGCCCTGAAATCTAGGATCTAGGGGTGTTACATATCGCCGTCCCCTAGTCCTGCTCTACATGTGCACATGCCGTACTCGTCAATTCCATGAGTTATACCTGAGGTGGGTTTTTCCCCATACCTTCGAAATCATAAAATCATGCTTTGAAATCATTTTCACCATCAAACTTCTCAAGTCATCCGAAATCGGTGTTTTAATAATATTTTGATAAAACTTATTAAAAATCAAGGAAATAAAATCCTTATTTTAAAAATATAAAAACTTGAAATAAGTACTCCACTCACAATGCTATAGCAAGTCTAGTGTGGTTCTTGGCATAGATGATCTCTGAGTGTCTTGATGTCGATCTAATGTCAAAGAAATCATTAGTTCCATTGGAATATATTGAAAAAGCATATGCAATATATGGTTGATGTTATATGCTTATGGCATGACTTATTGTGTGTCTATACACTTATACAAAACGCTTAGAGTGCCCCTTAATATTTTGGGATAAAACTAGAATTGATAAAAACTGATCCTGAGAATCTGGTCACGCGTCGTGACACTAGATATGGGCGTCGCGACACTCACTCATTCAGGTGAGGCAGTGAGCAACCTCCGTTCTTCGCATCGTGACTTCCTCACGTGTCACGACACTAAAGGATATGCGTCGTGACCTCCCCCAAATAGGATCGAGGTAGTGAGTCTCATCTGCTTTTCACGTCACGACGCTAGTCCTTCGGCGTTACGACACTCACATTCTAGAACCACATCAGGGGCAATTCTCCAATATACGTCGCGATACCGAGTGTGGGCGTCACAACGCCAGGTTATTTTCAGGACCCAAATTTAACTCCATCTTCACTCTTATCTTTCACAACACTACTCAAGTTATATCCATAACCATAACATAAAATATCATCAATTACACCTTCCACTTCCATCTCATGTACATTCTATAGATCCCATCTTAGTTTCATACTTAGGGATTTTCTTAATTTGGGGGTTCCTTACAATCACTATTTTCTTAACCCAATAATAATCCAATCATCATCAATCTCAAGCTAACAACATACCACAATCATCAAATCATCAAAACTTAACAAAACAAGATTTGGGTCAAGCTTCCCTTACCTTGTGTTCAAGTTGTTACTTTCTTAATAGAGTATCCCAAGCCTTTTTTCTTCTTCATAAGCTTGATTGTGGTTGGATTACTCTTGAATTATCTTGGAATTTTTTCTAGGAAAGTTGTAAATCTTCTCATTTTTCTCCCTTCAAATTTTTAGCTGGGGGGGGGGGGGGGCATAAATGAATGGTTTTGTTATTTCTTTCCTTTTGTCTTTAACTCTTTTATATTTTAGAATAAATGAAAAGAAAAGTCTTGAATACTAGAACTGGGGGTGCGGATCTATGTTACCCTCTAAGTTCTGAAACTAGGGTCTAGGGTCCTTACGTATCATCGTCTCCCTTGCCCTGAACTACGTATGCACACGGTATCTGTCCGTCAATTCCATAAGTGAGAGTTGAGTTGGGTTTTTCCCACATGCCTCGAAAAACTTAAAAATATCACTGATAAACTTTAAAACTTTAAAATCAATTCTCATTTAATAAGTAACTGATATTTAAATAAGGCTAACACCTAAAACTTTAAAATAAGTCTTGGAATAAATCTTAATCTCAAACAAGTAATTATAAAAGCAATTCGTAAGAAAATAAATCTACACTCACTGATTTGAAGTCCAGCTAAGTTCCCTTCACGTCGCTGGGGGCGAGCGCGGCTCATGATGAGTATCTATATAAAATATACTGAGTTAGAATCATGAGTTATACAATACGGACCAAAATTCCTTCATCTAATTGGATTATGCCCTTAGAACATTTCTATCCCTTAAATGAAACGAAAAACAAAAATTCAGACTTGGCCACATGTCGTATCTCTAAAGAAAAATTCTGCTTTTATGTGTCGCGTAGCGACGCCGGTCCCAATCACGTCGCGAAGCGCCCTTGTAATTCACATGCACCACTCTGTCTTGTTCACGTCGCGAAGCACGTAAGCTCGCGTCGTGACACGATTGTTAGACAGAGGCACCTTTCTGACTCGTTTGCGTCGCGATGCGAGCTTGGCGCGTCGCGACGCGACACTGATACCAGGGGAAAATTTCTATTTCCTCAACAATAACCCCCAAATCTCATTTCACCCAACACATCAAAATACTATATCTTCATCATATTTTCATCTTCAAATGATACACCCAAAACCTCATCACTATCAAATTCTCATCAACCCTACTACATGTTCCATCTAGAATATGATAACTAAGATTCACATAAGCATGGGTTTCTCAATCAAACAATCAACAAGCAACACAAGACTACCAATCAATAACAAACTACCATCATCAAGTTATTACAACTCAACACATCAAGGTTTGGGTCATTTGTTACTCACCTTAATTCAATCTTGTTCTTCTCCAATAAGGCCCCTTGCTCCCCTTCTTCCTTCTTCTTAGGGTTTAACTTGAATGGATTATCCTTGACAAGCTTCAACTCATTCTAAGAAAATGCAAACATTCTCCCTTTCTCTTATCTCCCTAAACTCACGTTTTATGCCTAAGGAAATGAAGAAAAATAGTTTTTGAATTGTTTTTGCTTTTTCTCTCCATCACTTAAACAATTCTAGAAGGGGGTAGACAATTTACCCAAATAGGGCTTGGGCTTCTATCTTTCTCTTATTTTTATTGTTGGGCTATGAAGAAATCCAAGAAAATTGGACTTGGAATTAAATGGTTGCTCGTTATTCCTACATTGATCCCGGAAATTATTTACTGACCCGAGAAAGAAAATCCCAAGAGCCGAACAAAATATTTGGGGTCGTTACAAAACGGTACCAATATTTTCGTGGGCATGGATTTTATTACCGTTTTTACGAAGTGACAAATCACCAATCATCGAACTCTTTTATTTTTGAGGATTGCATTTGATATTTTTCTCTTTTTGAGCTATTTCTTCATCTTTGTCAAGTCTTTGGGATTAATTTGCATTTCTCATTAAGAGTAATTCCCAACGCCCCCTACAAAATCATTTAAGTGTATTTTGATATCCAAACTTTCTTGGGTCCATGAGGGTTAATTTTGATTCCTTGGGGAATCCATGCATTTACATTCACAATTTTGTCCATGCACTCAAATATTTTGTGTCATTTATTATTGCATGCATGACATGTGATATTTTCATTAAAAGTAACATGTGCATGAGAATCATATGCCTTTACAAAATAATTCTTCAAAAGTTTTCTTTTGATGTAAGGCTTATATCCTAATCATTCTCTTTTAAAAGCACATCTTTGGTATCCAATTAGCATATTAAATTTTTCTCTCCCAAAGTAAATTTAGCAACAATGTTATGCAAATCCATAATCTTTTTATTTAAGGCAACATTTTCATTCATAATAGATTTCCAATCACATATATTTGAGCTAGATGACATGCTAAATATGATATTTTCAAGTTTTAGTTTTCATCTATTAAGCATGCGATTTCTTTTTCATGCATTTTATTTTTGTCAACAATTGATACATGATCATTTAATAGTGATGAATGCTCATTTTTAATCAATTTATGCTTCTTTATAAGAAAATCATATAACTCATTTAATTCCTTAAACGTGTCAAGCAATTAATCATATTCAAGGAAATCATGTACATTTTCTTCATCGCTTTCATCTAGATCATCAATAGCCATAAAAGCGATATTTATTCTCTCATCAATATCCTCCTCGGATGACCTAGTGTAACTATCGTTCCAAGTTGCCTTTATTGCTTTCTTCTTGAATTTTCCTTTGAATTTCCTCATTGGGGAATCGGCAACTACATGACCTGACTTTTCACACTCATAGCATATTATTTTATCTTTCTTGTGCTTCCGTGGCCAATACTCTTTTTTCTTCTCATCCCTCTATGATTTCACTTTAGACTTTTAGAATTTGAGGAATTTCTTGGTCAAATGTTCTAGCTCATCATCACTATCTTCTTTTATGTCACTTGAGCTAGCATCATCCATTTTTCTCACCAATGATTTAAGGGCTAATTTCTTTCTTTTCTTTTCTTTTTCTTCCATTAAGTCCATATTGAGCTCCATCTCATATTCCAATAATTTTCCAACTAAATGATCCAATTTCAAATTGTTGATATTAGTTGATTCATTGATGGAGGAAGTGCATATCCTATATGTTTTAGGGAGTGACTTAAGAATTTTCTTCACTTGATCAATAGAGTCAATGTTTTTCCCTAAAGCACTAAGTTGATTCACAATCATTGTGAACCTAGGAATCATATGCTCAATTTCTTCACCGATTTCCATTTTGAGGCTATCTAACTCACACATGATTCAGTTGATCTATGACTCATTTACTTGGCTTGTGCATTCATTGACCATTTCTAAAGACTTCCACAATTCATGTGCATTTCCAAACTCCGGAAGCTTGTTAATTTGACTTTGATCAATTGCACAAAGAAGTTGGTTGAGTGCCTTAACATTTAAGGAGGCTTGCACGTATTCCTCATCTATCCATTCAAATATGGCTTCGAAAACTCCACACCATTGCTATCATTCTTCATTGGAATTCTTGTCTTGTGTGATCACTTTGAAGGATTGCACATCAACGACAAGAATGTAGTTAACATCCTTATCTTCCAATAGTTATAGTCGGTTCCAGTGTAGAAGGAAGGTCTAGTGGTTGAAAATCCCTCGGCAAGATTTAATAAGTAGCTTGTAGAGGCCATCTCCTTACAGAGGAAATATCCTTGCAGAAGATCTTAAGCAAACAACCACAACATTTACATGAAAAAATTAGTAATTTGTGAGAGAGAGAGAAAATTCAGATGAATAAAAAATAAAAAAAAAAAAATAAAAAAATTAAAATGCACCAATTATAGGGGCATTCATGTGGTCTACTACTACTTGCATTCGTGTGTCTGAACTTGAGAAAGTTTAAACAGAGAGAATGAAAAAGGAGCAAATCGATTTTGAAGCAAAGCTAAAGAATTAACTAATTTTTTTTTTTTGAATTTTGGAGGACCCAAAAAGGCAGAAACCCATCTCTCTTCGTTTTATTCAGTTATTGTGGGCTTTGAATTTACAGGCATTTGCTGTTTATTTTTATTTTATCTCAAAATGACCATACTGCCCCTTATTTTATTTTAATAAATTAGTTGTTTGTTTAGGTAACTTTATGGATATTTTAACTATATAAGGGGAAAATATATATTTGTTGATGTGTTAGCGATATATTCTCAAGATGAATTTTGATGATGCAATGCGGAAGACTTGGACGCGCATTAGCGAACATTACAAAAAGATATCGAAGTAATTGGTCGCAAAGAGAAAAATGGATGTGAAGACTCAAGCGGCTATTGAAGAAAATATTTATAGTCTTAACTTAGGGCTCTCTTTGTAAGTGAGTTGATAATTTAAGTCTCTAAACTCATAGGATATATACACATTCATTTAGATGCATTGTCATGTGCAAAATACTTTCAACTTTCAAATCCTCCATTTTCTGCACTGAGATCGGCATACCGGTCCCCCACACCGGCATACTGGTAACATTGTTCAGCTTTGGGAAAATTTGCATGCTCTCTGAAATCAGACTACTCTATATCGGTCTCCCAAACAGGTCAGCTGGAGTTTTCACAGCCACTAGAACCGAAACGGACCATATCGGTCCTTATATCGGTGAGCACACCAGCATACCGCCTTCCATACTGGTCAGTAATCTGGTATTGTGCTTTAATCTTCAATGGTAATATAGCTGTTATGATTTGGCATACCATCGTACCGGTGGCAGACCGATATACCGGCCTTTGAGAATAGCATACCAGTCTCAGATAGAGAGTAAGGGCAGTGTTTGACCTTCACTATAAATTGAGCCCAATTTTGGTTTTGCCTACCTCTTCAACCTTCAAATAATTTTCTCTAAGGCAAAAACATAGAGAGAATCAAATCTTCTTGATCATTTACTCTCTTCATTTCATAAGCCCATTACATACATCTTCATATCATTTAGAGAGTTTAACACACTTGGGTTAGCAACTCACATCCTAAATATTCATTATCTTTATGAGTGCCCAAGTGGTATTATAAATCTTCATATCCTAAACACTTGTGGTTGGGAAGTCCCTTATTGAGTGGGTATACTCAAAATGGCAATTTGTGTAAAGGTTTGTGAGTGAGCTTATAGAGAAAACTCATTGTAAAGGTTTAAAGAGTGAGCCTAGGTGATAAAACTCTTGTGTAAAGGTTTAGAGTGAACCTATGGGACAAAACTCTTGGTTACGAGTGCGCCACGAAAAACTCGGTATAAGTTATGGATTCAACTTAGTGGAAAGCTTCAAGCGCAACTTGGAGAAGTGGGCGTAGGTGTTGTTGGCCGAACCACTATAAATCCGATATTAATTTCTCTAACCCTATCTTTTTAAAATATTACATGTTTTATGTTACATTTCCATATTATTTAGCATAGCTTGTCTTTGAGGAAATAAATTGTTTGAGGTTATTAACTGTAGAAATTGGACATTAAGCTTAATTGGTAAAGTTACTAGCTTAGTAGCGTAAAATTGGAAAGAATTTTTATTTCCGCATAATTAGGCCTTTTACCCAACTCACATTCTTTTGGGTATAGAGATTGTTTTTGTTGTGCGCTTGTAAGAAATTTCATGATGATGGTTTTTCATCTTGAGGAATGTTCAAATAATGAGGAGGAAACAAGTGATGGTACCGACTCGACCTGGTGAAAGAGTTGGGTAGAGCTTGAGGAGTATCATCCACCTCGGGAACCCAACCCGAAGATAAGATCATAATTCGACCTGCATCTAGGTCATATGACATATGCTCTAAGTGAGGAGATTGGCTTCTAAAGGTCTAGGTCATATGAGTATACCATATCTAGGAGTTTGAGCTTTTAGAAGGCTAATGCTGAGTTGATCGAAAACTCTCATTGGATGAAGACTGATGAACACTAAAAAGTACATATTTATTAAAAGAAAAATTAATCAATTTACACTTTTAGTTTCATTAATCCCCTTAATTTAACATATTTGTGAAATAATAATTAAGTGTATGTTATATATATTTTTCAGTGATTTTTATTTATTGTGTAGGTAAAATATTATTTCAGATGCTCAACAGGAAAATGAATATGAAATCCGAATTCCAAGACCCAGAAACCCAAAAGAGCATGGCAACTAGATTCAAATTGGACTTGGAAAATATTCACCATGTTTAGTTTGGCAATAAAATGAGCTTACGATATATTTAGCCACAAAAGTATTATATATATATATATATAATATTATTAAAAAAGGAAAGAAAATGTCAATCCATCTTTCGGTGGATTGACAATTCCTTTGAAAAAATTACAACATGACAAACCACCTTTTGGTTTGTCATGTTGTGATTGTTTTGTATTTTATATGAAACTTTTGAAAGTTGCATGTAAATTGGTTGAAGGAGGTGCAGAACATCCTCTATAAATAGAGGATGCTCGACACCTTATTTCCTCAGTGGCCTCATTCCATGATTCCCTCTTTGAGATATTGTAGAGTTTCAGCCTTGTGTGTTTTATTTTTCAAGCTTTATTGTAATTTTTTTCTTTTAGTAATAAAATTATGTGTGTTTTTATTCAAAGTATGAATAACTAATTCCATTCTGCTAGGGTAAAAGGTGAAACTCTTAATATAAAAATATGGATTAATCTTAATTATATTATAATATATGAATTGTATTCTGAAGACTAATATTTAATTTAAATCTGGATTAATTATTGACAAACTTTGTTACCGCCTATATGACTAGTTTTATATATTTGACATAATTTAATACCTAACTGGATTTGTTATAGATAGGTGTTATCATCGCCTTTATGGCTGGTTTGATATATTTGGTATAATTAATTCCTAAAATAAATTAATTGGGTAATAATGACAATTTATATATTATAACAAGTAAGATTTCTCTAAATTTGAAATATTAAAAGTGGATCCCATATCCCCAACATTTTATTTTATTGTTGCAGTCCAATTTAAAATTATCAATCACTTCAAATAATTCAATATTTTTATTTCACTCGAATTATTATTATTTTTTACTAAATCTATTCCATGTGGATCGACCCCGGGTTATTTTATTACTTCGACACTCTTATACTTGGGAGCAAAGAACCATTTTGTGAGTGTGTCAAGTTCTTGGCGCTGTTGCCAGGAATATAATTTAGTAGATTAAATAGTAATTTAACATCGTTGTATTTTTTTTTATTTTGTATTTTCTGCATCTCATTTTTTTCTTTGTATTTATGTAGATCTAAGATGTCATTGATCCTAAATTAATCCTGAACCACCCAAACATCTCACATATTGACAAACCCTGTACTTAATTCTTCAAGGTTACATGAGACAAAAATCTCAATTAAAATGAGGCTTGTATTTTGCCAAAGAATTTCTTGAACCATCCCCATCTAGAGATTCTTCCATAATTTTTTGTGAGAACCTAATTCGAGAAATTGAGACAGCTAAATGAGAAATTCAATTGAGATCTGAATTGAGAAGAATCGGAGGACGTTTTTAGGATCTAATCATTACATTTTGTCTTTTTCTGTCATTTATTTTTATTTTTATTTTTTTGCTTGCTTATTTTTTTTCTTTTCTTTTTGTAAGTATAGCTTTTGTATATTTAAATTTTATCATAAAGTATGCATTTAGGTTGCATGAGACATTGGCCTTGATCATCTAGCGGTTGATTAAATAGAGATAGTCCATCACCTTCATCGTCAGTCAAAATGACCGAGAACCAAAATGAAAACCCACATGCCCGAGATAAAAATCTCGTTGATCAGGTAGAACATGAGTCTCAGCATTACGATCTTAATCATCCGAGGACACTCAGACAATTCATGAATCCCACTAGGACATGATCACCATCTTGCATTGTTTTCCCCCAGATGCATCACTTTTCAATTTTAAACCAGGTATCATCCAACTTTTACCCATATTCCACGGTCTAGAATCAGAAAATCTTTATCAGCACTTAAGATAATTCGAAGTGGTATGTAATTATAGCATGAATATAATTTGACTTAAGTTTTTCCCTTTTCTTTAAAGGATAAAGCTAAAATTTGACTGTAAAACCTTAGGTCAGGATCCATCATAACATGGGATGATTAGCCCAACACTTTAAATATGCTTTAAGGTAAGCTTTGAGTAAATGATTATCTAGATGTCTTCACAGCTTTTCCTTTTGGCTATAAAAAGGTAGTGAGTGAAGGAAGACACCAAATCATTATCTAACTCTAGTAATACCTTTGGTTAAATTAACTTTAGTTTGGAAAGTTTTATTAACCCCTTGATCCCAACCCACTTGTATCTTTTATAATGTCTTTTATTATAAACAAGTGATTTTTATTTATTAGCCTTAAAGGTAATAAATCTCTATGTTCATCACGAAATAATTACTTAGCTAAGGGATAAGCAATACCTTATCTATTTCTTAGAAAGTCTCTAGATGCTTGCACCCTAAAATAATCATGCCAATTCTAATCATACATAGAATCATCAAGCATATAAGTTTTAATATGTTGGAATTATTTTAGGCATTAAATAACTTTGATTAATATTTAATTATAATATTGCATTTTATTTTATTCAAATAAATTTACTATTCACATTTTTCTGCAGACGCGTGAAATTTAAATGCAACTTCACAATTCAAATCTTAACCAAACCATGAAACACTTGTGCCTAAAATTAATTTCAAGGTATTAGCTTTCCAACTAGCTTTTAAACACCCAATTTCGAGTTCAAATGAGAGAGAACTAATCAAAACAAAAACGGCGCGCTGATACCACTGTTGGGAAGCGGCCGCGAGTGCGCAGCGGAAAATCAAAAATATTATGCCGCTTTCCCTTTGCCCAAGACCCATTTGTTTTTATTATTCTACAATCCTAGGCATGTTACTATATATTCTAAGCATAAAACTCATAAAACATGCAAAGAACATAAACCTAAACATGCTAACTATCATAAGAACTCTAATTAAAATAAAGAAAGAAAAAGACTTACTTGAACCGTAGACTCCTCCAGTCCTCCCTCCAATCTACATGCTTTTCTCGAACTCAGCAAGCTCTTCCACGTTCCAAAGAGCCACCCAAGTGTGTGGCCTCCAAAGATGCACACACCAAAGCCAAAACTCAACGGCAAGACTACGCCTTGAGTGTACGGGTATTTTACCATTGGTGCTAGCCTAGGCAAATACCTCAAAAATTTTAACTCGAGGTTCCTCTAGTCAATTAGACTTAAGGATCCTCAAAATCAGTGGCTTACTCTTAAACTTTAGAGTTTCTCACTTATGTAAACCCAAGATATGAAATGTTTGGTGTAAAAATTTGTGAAGAATTCTTTGGGTTTATATAGTGCTCCAAAGACAACAAAATTAATTAAGAATCCGATGTGGGATAAAAGCTAATTTAATCTTAGCCATTGGATCTTAATTTAGTGGTTTAATGAGATTATAAAACCCTAATAAGAGTTTGGGCCGAATTGGAATTCAAAACAAATAACAAATTTTTTTTTACTATTCACATTACTATTAATGTGAATAGTGATTTTTTTATTCCAATTCCCAAAGTGCCCCCATCGTCATTCACCAATCCCTAAGCCACTATGAAACCTCATAAATGATATGTTCAATAATTAAACACATTGAACCATTTATGAACAATTCCTACAGCAATCATATATGCTGTTATATTTGTATTGTGCACTATTAACCATTGATTTTGACTTTGTTGTGTGTGACCTTTTGGGTTCCCCTCAAGTTGGACATGAAATGAATCGTGATAATTTAATCGAACATAAATTATCCTGCGATCAGATGGTCGTTCGATTTCAATGACCAAGGTTGACATCTAGAAACATGCCAAGGCCATCAAATGAGAAGAAAAGATATATATACCCATTCTGTATGCGATTTACATATGATACAGTCCCTCGCCTCACTGTATCCCCACCTATTGACCTAGGGTACGGAAAGTGTCTACCCATATGGTCAAAGGTATAATGTTGATAGTGTCATGAATCGTGCTAACTCAAGAATCTCACATGATTCTTCCGCTGTGGCCACAGTCTCAAGTACTGATCACACATATCAACTCGCGAACTGGAATACTACTCTTATAAGAAAATATTTTTCGAGAGAGTGGCGATTCTCTGTTGTATCTTTACAAACTTCATGTGTTTCAACAAATGACCTAAACATACCCTTATGATCGGATCTTTTGAACCGGAGAAGAAGAATGTCAAAGTTATTTGATCCACACATAAGATTGTAAAGACCTCAAGTCTAAGGACTAGTCATATAATCGATACATGAAAGTTCTCACAGATACATGGATAAATACTCCATATGAAAACTTTCGGCGGTCAGTTCGATGGACATGAGCAACTCATGCATCCATGTGATACACCAAGTGGACGGATCTCCACTAGTAGCCTATGAGATCGGCTACCCCACTTAAGGGCGGATCATATCATCATGCTAGTCTCTCCGCTTTGTGAACACCCAGATTATTCATAAAACTATGACTAGGAACATTTAAGAGTAATGATTCTCATAAGGCGTGGAAGCCATCGTCTTATTACTCCAAGAGCTTTATTACAGTGTTGATGATTCATATAAGTTATTTAAGACACGTATAATAAAGATTGAAATTTTATTAATTAATGAAAATATTACAAATACATGTACATATAGCCCATCCACAAGTTGGGTATAGGGCATATCCCTAACACATAGCACTTTCAACATTTGAGCGTCAGATGCAAGTTTCTTAGAATGATCTACCACCTAGACGTAGTATGAGGGTTGTACGACAACCCGATCATTATCTAGGAGTTGGAGAGGCATAAGTTTTCGCTTCCAGCGATAGTATAGATGATCCATTGACCTATCATAGTGCAATGGATTATTATGATAAAAAAGAATGGCTTAAAGCCACGAACCTCGAGATAAAATCTATGTACTCCAACTCAGTCTGGGAACTTATAGACCAACCTGATGGGGGTAAAACACATAGGTTGCAAGTGGATCTACAAGAGAAAGAGAGGAGCATATGGGAATGTACAGACCTTCAAGGCTAGGCTAGTGGCCAATGGTTATACCCTGAAAGATGGAGTTGACTATGAGGAAACTTTATCGCCAGTAGCCATGCTCAAATCCATCCGCACTCTTCTATCCATAGCCGCATATTATGACTATAAGATTTGGCAAATAGACGTCAAAATCGCATCCTTGAATGACAATCTTGATGATTGTATTGAATCTCTAAGGAAACATATCCATTTATGGACTCAAGCAAACATCTTGATCTTGGGACATAAGATTTGATACCACGATCAAGTCTTATAATTTTGAGCAGAATGTTGATGAGCCTTGTGTATACAAACGCGTCATTGACGGGAAAATGGTTTTTCTTGTTTTGTACGTCGATGATATCTTACTCATTGGGAATGATGTAAAGATATTATCGGATGTGAAACCTTGGCTAGCTAACCAATTCCAAATGAAAGATTTGGGAGAGGCCAATTATGTCATTGAGATCAAGATTCTTCGGGATCGTAAGAAATGACTAATGGCTATGTCTCAGGCATCTTATATCGACAAGATCCTTGTGCGATTTGGGATGCAGAATTCCAAGAAAGGCAATTTGTCTTATCAACATGGAATTCATTTGTCGAAGGAACAATCTTCTAAGACACCTCAAGGAGTTGAGGAAATGAGACATATCGCATATGCCTCAGCAGTTGGTAGTCTCATGTATTCCATATTATACATAAGACCAGACATCTGCTTTGCAGTGGGAGTAGTCAGTAGGTTTCAGTCTAACCCAGGATTAGATCTTTGGGTGGCTGTGAAACATATTCTCAAGTATCTTAAGAGAACGAGAAATTATATACTTGTATATTCAGGTGAGGATATGATCCTCATGGGATATACAGACTCTGATTTTCAGACAGATGTTGATTCTAGGAAATAAACATCTGAATCAGTGTTTACCCTATGTGGTGGGGCCATTGTGTGGAGGAGTATAAATCAATGTTGTATTACTGACTCCACTATGGAGGCTGAGTATGTAGTAGCTTGCGAAGCAACTAAGGAAGCAGTCTGGCTCTGGAAGTTCTTGGGAGATCTAGAAGTTATTCCAGATATGGATAAACTAATCATACTTTATTACGATAATAGTGGTGCAATGGCGAATTCCAAAGAACCAAGAAGCCATAATAGGGGAAAGCATATAGAGAGAAAATATCATCTCATTAGGGAGATAATGCAGAGAGGAAATGTTACTGTCATGAAGATTGCATCCGTAAAGAACCTGGCTGATCCGTTTACAAAGACCTTATCAGCTAAAGTGTTTGAAGATCACCTAGATGGTCTAGGGTTACGTGACATGTCCCATTTACTCTAGTGAAAGTGGAAGATTGTTGGGATATATTCCCTATAGATTCATGTAATGTAAAGTGAATTATATTTTATGAAATAAAAGGATGCATTGTTCATTTTTCAAAGTGTTTGTTTAATATCGCATATTTTAAATTATCTTATTTTCCCTAGATTACTCATGTGCCTTCAAAATTAGTGTATGAGTGTCATACACAAGAGGATTTAAGTCTGAAGTTAGTAATATAAAATACTCCATAGAGAGCAAACAAAGTGGTACTTTGTTTGCGGTTTATCTATAACTGCAGTCCATTCTATAATTATATTACGACCTTAATATGAGATCGTCTATGTGAACACATGAGAATTGAGGCACCTTAGATGATGTGATCATATAGGACTCGACCCAGATAAAAATGAGTTTCTTACAAAGTGCTTAGATAAAGAAATTCATTTCAATCTACTTGATGGTCATATATGGATTGATCTGAATCTTGAGTGTACTACGAACACCTGCATGACAGGCTATGTCATTTGATTTATAAAGGTGAGGTTGGTGTAGCAATCTTGACTAATAGCTTCGTACTTTGGGGACATGGTTTGGTATGTAACTATGGACGTTTTACATAGATATGGAATTCAATCTTTCTTACGAGATATACATGAGTATCTTCCTTAATGGTTGATTCGGTACTTGAACGGTTAGAGCGCTCAAGCCTTTCTATTATGAATAGAAAGATTAACATTCATAATGGTTATGGATAAATCGTTCATTAGAGAATCAATGGTACTTAAGGTAAAAATAATTAGAGGGGTATAACAGACATTATAACCCGACTCTAACTATGAGATACTTGTGAAGGGTCAATTCGTATGTAATGACTATATCGATGGACACCGACATGGTTCAGCTTAATTTATCTATATGTGGCAACGAGAGTGTAGCTTCAGGTTTTTAGTGGAATAACCCGAAGATAAAATTTCAGAATATTTAATTAATAGCTTAATTAATATTTTGGGATTATTGGAGGTCGGAACCGTAGGTCCATTGGTCCCCATGCTAGCTCTATATACTAAAGCAGATTAAATATAATTGGTATTCCAATTATATACTCACATATGTATAATATATATTATTAATATGATTAATAATATTATCATGTCACATTTGAAACTATATAATTGGAAATTCAAACTATATTATTAATATGTATAATATATATTATTAATATGATTAATAATATTATCATGTCACATTTGAAACTATATATTAATTTTAATATATGGTTTTTATAATAAATGATTATATGATAATTATTTATTATAAGTTATTAAATTATATATTATGATTTAATAAAAATATTACTTTGAATTTCCAAAAATAGATTTTGGAAACCCTTGTTTGTTTTGGGTAGTTACACCTTTTAAAAGGTGATAACACATTTACTTTTGTAACATATTTTTTAATTATGGAAATTAAAAATTTGTTGTTATAAAATTTTCAAAATAATGCTAGGGTGGCCGAAATTTTGAGTGGGGAAAATGAAAAGTTTTGGTTTTATTTAGGGAAAAAACCTAGGTATATAAAGGAAATTATATTTTCTTTTAACCTAACTATCTCATTCTAACTCTAGCCACCCTCCATTATTCTTGGTATTCTCTCACGTCGAGAAAAGTAAAAAAGAAAGAACAAAAAGAATAACCAAAGAATAACTTGTGTGATATTTTCATCTCTAAAGAGTTTGGAGATTTGTTTGTGAGCATAACCCACTATATTTTCTGTTGGTAACTGGATAAAGCACGAATGGCTATTTGGTGTCGAAAAAAATCTCACCATCTTCTCTTTCTAATACACCACACGGCAGTGAGCAATTTTCTGCTCGCTGCCGCACACAAAAGTTGTTTAACGGGACTCGGTTCGATTTGTTTTTGATTCAGAATTTTTAGGGAATATCTAGGGGTGTTTTAGGACTGTGTTGGGACTGATTTTAATTGTAAAATCAGACCTAACTTAGTTGGTGACTCACGCATATATGGGCTGATTTGAGTAGTGAGTTGGGCGTATTTCGGGTCCAAAACAGTCCATTTTTGTGCCGCTGTTATGAGGCTATTTTGGGACTGAAATTTTGTTAAAAACAGAAGCAAAATTTCAATGGGAGAGCTGGTCAGATTCGGCCAAAAGAAGAGAAAGGAATAAATTTTTTCCTAATTCGATCCCGGAAGCCTAACGTGTTTTCGTTGCGTTAGGAAAATGGTTCCTACTGTAATGATAGGTTTCTGCTGACAGGAGTGGTTGAACCCAGTTGCAGTACAATTGTTTGTTGTGAGGTTCAAAATTGTTATTTTAGGTAACATGGAACAAGATGTTGTCTCAGTTACCTCGATATTTTTGGGTCGGTGCGGAGTGCGTGATATGTCACATCGTTACACTTGTCATTTTTATTTTATTTTTTTATGCATCCTGGTTTGTGACGCCATCACTAGTGTATGTAGGGACAACCTGAGGTTGAAAATCTTTCATCGAGGTCTTTCTGTGGCTTGGGGCTACATTTGTTCCGCCGAGGCCATAATGTTTTATTGGCACAATGATGAAACATTCCATTATGGCTAAGTGATTGTGTTGGCTCGAGATCGGATTCGTTCCACCGAGGCTTTATTATGTAATAATGATATTGGGTCAGAGTATCTCTCTCATGGCCTTGCCTGATTGGCACAAGGACGGAACATTCCCTTGTGGCTAAGTGATTGTGTTGGCTCGGGGTCAGATTCATTCCACTGAGGCCTTATTATGTAAGAATGGCATGAAGTCAGAATATCTTCATCATGGCCTTGCTTGATTGGCATAAGGAATGATCATTCCCTTGTGGCCATGTGGTTGTGTTGGCTCGAGGTCGGATTCGTTCCACCGAGGTCGGATTCGTTCCACCGAGGTCTCTTTATGTAAGAATGGCATGAGGTCGGAGTATCTCCCCAATGATTTTGCCTGATTGGCACAAGATGAGAACATTCCCTTGTGGCAAAGTGCTTATGTTGGTTCGGGGTTGTATTTGTTCCACTGAGGCCTTATTATGTAAGAATGGCATGGAGTCGGAGTATCACCCCCATGGTCTTAGCTGAAAGGCACAATAAGGGTTCATTCACTTGAGACCCGTATTTCGCGATTGACTCGGGGCTGGATTCGTTCCGCTGATGCCTTATTTATTATATGCTGAAATAGCACCAGGATGAAATTTCTTACAAGTACACTTAAACAACAATCTCTATATACCTAAGAATATGGTGAATTGGGTAATAGCCTAATTATACGGAATTATAAATTCTTTTCGATTTTACTCTACTAAGCTAGTAACTTTACCTATTAAGTTTAAGTCAATTTTTTCAATCACAATATATCACAAAATTATAAGTTACTAAATAATTTGAAAACATAAAATGAACTTGCGATAATTAAAAGAATAAGGGTTAGAGAAATTGACACCGATGATTGATAGTGGTTCGACCAACAACGCCCACGTCCAATTCTTCAAGCCGTACTTGAACCTTTCCACTATCAAAAGTGTTTTCGCACTTTACACCGTGAGTTTTCCATGGCTCACTCACAACTAAGAGTTTTTTCCCTAGGTTCGCTTTAAACCTTTACACAAGAGTCTTATCTATAAATTCACTTTTAAATCTTTACAATGAGTTTTGTCTTTAGGCTCACTGACAAACCTTTACAAAAATCACGCTTTTTGATTATGTCCACTAACAAAGGGATTTTTACACCCTCAAGCGTTTGAATAGAAAATTTATAACTCACTTGAGCACTCCCAAAATATAACAAGATTAAAATTGTGAGTTTCTAACCCAAGTATTCTTAGCACACTAAATGATAAGAAATATGTAATGTGTGAACTTGATTATGATGAGAGTGTATGATCAAGACGATTTAAGTTACTCTCAATATTTTTTTTTGTCTTGAAAAAAATGTATGAAGGTGTTAGAACTTGGCAAAAATAAAATTGGGGTTTAATATATAGTGAAGGTGAAAAACTGCCCGAATTTTCTGTCTGAGACTTGTATGCTGGTCTGCAGGATTTGGTTTGCCGATCGTGCGAATGTAACAGCTATATTACCGTTGAAGGTAAAAGCGCACATACCGATTTATTGACCGGTATGAAGGTCGATATGCAAGTTAGCTCACCGATATTGGGACCAATTATGATCCATCCCGTTTCCAGTAGCTATGCAAACTCTAGCTGGCCGCTATAGGAGACCAGTATGGAGTATCCCGATTTCATAGAGCATGCAAATCTGCACAAGACAGAGAAAGGTCACCGGTATGCCGGTGTGGGAGATTGGTATGCTGGTCCCAGTGCCAAAATCTCAGGATTTGAATATTAAAATCATTTTACACTGATCCTAATTTATATAAATGAATGTGCATGAGTCCTATGAACTTAGAGTACTTGAAGTATAGACTCACTTACAATGAGGGCCATAAGTTATAAGACTATACATGATATCTTTGTTTGGCATTTGAGTCTTCACATCCATTATGTTCTTCACAACCAACTTAAACATCTTTTTGTAATGCTCACTAATGTGCATTGAAGTCTTTCACGTTGCATCATTAAAATCCATCATTGAGTTCAATGACGCTAACATAGGAGAGCCAAGTTCCCTCAGTATTGTGATTAGCATGAGGAGGGTTGCATTCCATCATGGCCTTATGTGAGAGAAGGCTCGGGGTCAGATTTTCTCCCCCGAGGCTTTACTATTTTAATAATAGAAACATGAGAGCCAAGCTCCCTCGGTATTGTGATTGGAATAAGGACGGTTGCATTCCCCATGGTCGTGTGTGAGAGAAGTTTGAGGATACAATTTCTCCCATGAGGCCGTACTGTTTTAATAATAGCCGGAGGATGAGAGCTTTTTCTCATGGCATATGTTTTATTTTGTAACTCTTTGCAGATCATTCCCTTCTGGGCTTGCAGCATGTCGAGAGCATGCATCAGCTCGAGGTGGCACAAGATGAGCTTCTTCAAAAAGAGAAGCTAGTGGATGGACTGACCAGAGT
>SKCR01054628.1:0-33437 GCA_019454045.1 Zanthoxylum bungeanum | reverse complement strand
CCGATTTTGCTCACCTCTATCTTTGACATCTCAAAGACGTGTGATTGAGATGTCAATCACAATTTTTATTTTTTCACACTTTAGAAACAAAATTTTAAGCTCATGTGGTCGCCTACTGGCCTGTAACCTATTCGTGCGGTGCTCGTAGATCATGTTGGGCCTCATAATTGGCTGGCAAGTCTGGCACGATAAAATCAGGCCATGTCGTACTGTCCCAGCAACTTTGAGCAATTACATCATAATGATTAGCATTTTAAATTAAGACTTTTTATTGGAAATTTTTAATAACCAATACATGAGTAATAAATTTTATTTCTTTATTAACCCCACAAGGCACAAGCAAATCTTCTTGTGTTTGAGTAAAATAAGACATTAGTTAAATTGGGAAATATTTCTTTTGTAGGAAAACAAATATATGTGTGGTGATGAAATTATTTTTGGAAAACAAATCCGACAGGTTCTAATGATTTATTTATTTACTTAAATAATATAACAACCGTAAATCCTAACTATATGATTTGAGAGAAATCTACAATATAATTGAGGTATCACATTATTCGTGCAACAATCCAATAATCTATTACCACACGTGCTAAAATATATATATAAAAAAATAACTAAAAAAATAGATATCATATCATATATGTCATTTATTTATTTGTTTGTGATATCACGTTAGTCATATCTCTAACGCACTAAAAAATTACTCATGATTTGATTGCATTGCTTTAGATGTTTTAAGCAAATGGTGAATGATCAACTAATATTAAATATCTAATTAGGGTAATGAGTGCTACTTAACTCAATATACAGATATAACAAGGGAAATTTTATTAGGTGACATTAATATTCCCATATATTGGCAATTAACAATAGAAATCTCATTACAACTTAGAGGATTGGCTTAGCATTTTTGTATGTTCCCCCATAGGCACCATTTTCTTATAATCCGATTTTTAATTAAGAATTTTACACATGAATTTGTAATAATTGACATTAGAGCATGCACTATAGGATCAGTACTACATATGGACAACCTAAAGAGAGTTGTTATCCGAAAACAAGATCTGTCAAGTCACTCAATTCGATGTGATGGGTAGCTGTGACACAAAACTGAAATTAGCAATCGCAAAAAATAGTAAACAATTACCATCTAAGGAAACATTAAATTACAACAATTACAAACATAAAGTAATTGGAAAGTGATAATTATCGAGTCTTGTGTATTATGGTATCCTTAAAACAGATTCACCGCTATTACAATGCTTAGAATTGGAACCGATGTTTGTTTTCCTGGATAAAACGATTGCTGGTAACTTTGGAGCATTTTCAAATTACCTTAACGAACTCAATTCGTCTGTAGAATGCAGATCAACAGAATGAAAAAAATGTTGTTGTTACGACACTTGCAGGAAAGTTCTCTCGATAATTGCAGGGAAAAAATAATGGGTACTCATGACAATTACAATTTTATATTTTATAGAATTAAGACACAAATACATTTACAATTTTATATTTTATAGAATTAAGACACAGAAACATATGCAATTCCATAACAGTAGAATTATGATTAATTGGATTAAATCCATAATTGAATTCTAATTCAATATGCACATTATAGGCTTCTGCTACTATTACATCAAATAAAAAGTTAGTAAAAAATTAAGGGAAATTAGCAAAACTAAGGCTAACATGAGCCTAATTCAATTGGTCCATATTCGTGTGCGCATGATGTGCGAGTGCACATTGGTTCAAGGCAAACCAACCTCGAATCGGGCTGTGATTTGCACCTCTCTTGCAGGCGCGCGTGTAGAAAGAGCTTCCATTCATAACTTCTTACCACTCTACAATCAAGCTTCTAAGCTTATTTACTTTCAAGATGTGGGACAAGATTAATTTCCTCAAATTTTCCTTCTCAATGGGTGAACTTTGTTAGAAATATTTTCATTCACCCAAGCATCATTTTGAGTGTATCAATATACCATTTCGAAGTACTCACAGAGGAGAACCCAAATTACTTATTATCTCTTCATTCTCATAAATTAGTCCTATTTAAAATTGTGTCTCAAAATAGTAAAAAAATACACATTTTCTCATATTTTCTAAAAAAAACCCACACATGAATGAAATTTGGCGGAAAGTATAAAACAACATGTGTTGACACTAAAATAGTTTGACATCAATGACCAAGTTCGACAGATCAAAACCTGCATAAAATATGTCTGAGCGTAGAAATCGTACTTTATTGGATATGGTGCGATCAATGATGAGTTATACAGATCTTCCTTATTACCTTTGGGGTTACGCTTTACTAACTGCTGCCTGTTGGCGACTTGGTCGCGTAATTGGATTTTGATGACGTCAACGCAATCGACGACTTCGACGTACAATCACGAAGCAATACAAAAAGTGTCGAAGCATATGAGGTGAAGAGCGAGAATGTGAAGACTTGCGAAAAATAAAGATTATATTGCACAAGTCTTAGCTTAGGATTTAATTTGTAATGTGAGATGTAATATTCAAGTGCCTAAGCTCATAGGGATCATGCACATTCACTTAGATGCATTAGGGGCATGTACAAAATGCATTAAAACCTTCAAATCTGCATTTTAATACTTAGGAAGCTCTCTGGAACCGGCATGGACCTTACCGGTCCCTTACCGGTCATTAAACCGGCCTTCCCCTGTTTCGCATGCCTACTGGAACCGGGCCATACCTCGCCGGTATCCCGCCGGTCCCATGCCGGTATTGGCATAGCAATCATGCTCTCTGGAACCGGCACACTACTTACCGGTCTCCTCGCCGGTTTGCTCGCCGGTCCAACGGCTAGTTTTTTGAACGTTATGTTACCGTTGGAGCCCTAGACCGGTATGCCGGTCCCCTCGCCGGTGTGCTCGCCGGTCTCGCTGTAAGTTAGGGAAAGCTTTGCATTTTGTTATAAATAGAACCCTAACTCTTTGCCTTAGGTAGAGATCTAGAAAACCTTCATATACATTCTCTAAGGCAAACAAAGAGTGTCATACACTTCATATTCATAAACACTCATCCAAGCTCACACACACATCTTCTACATCATTTAGTGAGCTTAGAACACTTGGGTTTGCTCTCACACAATCTTCTTATTATTTGTGAGTGCCCAAGTGTGTTGTAATTCTTTCATATCAAAAACACTTGCGGTTTGTGAAATCCCATCGTTTGGGTAATTTGTAAAGGTTGTGAGTGCACCTACGTATAAAACTCAAACTTGTAAAAGGTTCGGAGTGTGCCTTGGCGGAAAACTCTTGGTTACGAGTGAACCACGAAAAACTCGATTCTAGTGGAAATCTTCAAGCGAGGCTTGAGGGAGTGGACGTAGGCACGGTTTGCCGAACCACTATATATCGTGGTGTCATATTTCTCCTTCCCTTAACTTTTACTTATTTGCAAGTTTGATTACATTTATAATATTGCTTAGAAACTTGCATATAGGCTATTAATTGGAATAGAGAAAATTGCCTAAAACTCCCACTTGGTAATAAGAGCTTAAAATCGGCAAAGATTTTATATTTCCGCATTTGTAGCGATAACCCAATTCACCCCCCTCTTGGGTATAGAGTTTCTTTGTCGCTATTGCTTGTAGGTACTTTCAGTTGGTATCGAGCGAGGTATTCTCAAGAAAGACTTGACCGTCCGAGAATAGATCATGGCTTCTACAAGCAACTCGTCAAATCTTGCCGAGGGATTTTCAACGACTAGACCTCCGTTTACACACACGAACGGACTACAATTATTGGAAGATGAGAATGCTAAATTATCTCCTTGCCGTAGATCCGCAATCTTATTTGTTATCACACGAGGTGCAAAAGGACCAACAAAAAAGGATAGCAATGGGGTTGAGATTCCGAAGCCAGTTTGGAATGGGATAGTGAGGATGTAAAAATAGCCTCACAAAATGCTAAGGCACTCAACCAACTTCTATGTGCCATTGATCGGGAACAAATAAACAAACTTCCGGAGTGTGGAAATGCTTATGATTTATGGAAGTCTTTGGAAATGGTCAATGAGGGCACAAGCCAAGTAAAGGAATCAAAGATCAACCGGTTCATGTGCGAATTGGACAATTTCAAGATGGAATCCGGGGAAGAAATCGATCACATGATTTCAAGGTTTACAATCATCATCAACCATTTGGGAGCCTTGGGAAAAGTCATCGGGACATCGGATCAAGTGAAGAAAATTTTGAGATCTCTCCCGAAAGAGTTTAGAAGCTATACCTCTCCATTAAAGAAGCAAACGACATAAACACATTAAAGATGGATGATTTGGTCGGCAAATTGCTTGAGTATGAAATGGAGATCAAAATGGATAAAAAGGAGGAAGATGAGAAAAGGACAAGGAAATCCTTGGCCTTAAAAGCAAGAAGAAAAGATGAGTCAAGCTCAAGTGAAAATGATAGTGATGATGAGTTGGCTCAAATAAATAAGAGCTTCAAGAAGCTTCTTCAATCCGTAAAACAAAAGGGAAAATCAAAGACGGATGAAAAGAAAGAAGAAAAATGGCCACGGAAGAACAAGAAAATTGTATGTTATGAATGCAACAAAAACCGGGTCACATAGCTACCGATTGCCCATTGAGGAAAATGAAAGGAAAATCAAAGAAAAAGGCAATGAAAGCAACTTCAACTTGGAGCGATAGTGATTCAAGCTCATCTGAGGAGGAAGAGGTTGAAGTCAAAGATAATCAATAGCATTTATGGCTATCACGGATGAAGACATCCAATTTCAAATTGAGGAAGAAAGCGAAGAAGAAGAGGTACACAATTCTCAAGATTATAATGATTTACTTGATGCTTTTAATAGCTTAAAAGAATTGTGTGATATGCTTAAAAAGAAATTGAAGTTAGTTAAAAATGAGCATGCTATACTTAAAAATGAACATGCATGCTATATGGATAAAATTCATGTTTTAGATATGAGATTATTTGCTTAAAGGCCAAACATGAAGAAGAAACTGCATGCTTAAATGATGAAAATGCATGTTTAAAGATTAACAAGCTAGAACTTGAAAATGCCATATCAAATATGCCATCTAGCTCTAAGACATGCGATTGCGAATCTATATTGAATGAAAATGTCTTATTAAATACTAAGATTGTAGATTTGCAAAACATACTTAGCAAATTCACATTGGGACATAAAAATTTTAATATGCTTATTGGATCCCAAAAATGTGCATTTAAAAGAGAATGATTAGGATATAGGCCTTATATTAAAAGAAAATTTTTAAAGAACTATTTTGTTAAGGCATCCTATTCTCATGCTAAGATGAAATAAATGAAAATGTCACATGCCATGCTTGTAACAAAAAGGGACATAAAATTTTTGAATGCATGTATATGAATGTGAATAAGAATGCATGGATTCCTCAAGGAATCAAAACTAACCCCAATGGACCCAAGAAAGTTTGGGTACCAAAGTGTAATTGATAAATTTGTAGGGGGAGCTTTGGGAATGGATTTTTAAAGAGAATTGCAAAATTGATCCCAAAGGCTCAAGGAAATGAGGAATCGCAACGGTAAAGGTAAAATCCGTATTTACGGAAACATTGGTACCGTTTCCTCTAAATTATGTATGTATGCATATTTCAAATTGATATAAATGTTTTGAAGCATACGAAATGATTAGGCAAGTATTCAAACTTCCATTGGTATCAATTGTTCATTTGATATCCTTTAGTGCCTTAATCATATATTTAAACCCCTATTCTATCTCAATTGGTATCACATGAAATTTATTGAGTTAAATGCAATATATGTGATCACTTGATTGAATATGCCTTGCCATATGAACTAATTGGTTGAAAATGAAATGCATGTAAATTGGCATAGTCTTAGATGAACTTCATGAAATGCATGTATTAGAACATAATTGAATAATCATGAAAAGCATGGATTTTGATTGTTTAGTAATTGGTAAGATATTCATAAGAAGACAATCATTAAAATGCATTGAAGTCATTGGTCTTAATTGGTATCATGATATAAAATGACTCATTTTGAAAGAATATTTAAAAGTGATATGATATTCAAATGAATTTATTGATTTATTTTTAATTTGTATCAAATTGGGGAGAAATCATGATTAAGATGCTCTTAGATTGTAAATGATATTCATGTGAATTTATCTTTTGAAAAATGCTCTTTTATGCATGAATTTTGATTTTCTTATGGCAAAAAGGGGGAAATGCCAAAATGTGCATATTTTTTATTTTGGTATCTTTCTATAGCACATATATAATTGGTATCTCATTTAGATTTAGATTTTACTTCTCCACTTTTTGATAATGTCAAAGGGGGAGAAATCATTAGAAAATAGATTAAAACTTGTTTAACCCTCACCCTTGGTTTAAGGGGGAGTAAATGTACTAATGTGTTTGTCAAGTTGTTATAGAGCTATTTTGAAGACAATCACACATTGAGGGGGAGCTTATGTTGAGGGGGAGCAAAATGGCCAAATTTGGACTCAAAGAAGCTCACAAGTATCAACAAGTTTTAAGGGGTTGCCATCATCAAAAAGGGGGAGATTGTTGGCGACTTGGTCGCGTAATTGGATTTTGATGACGTCAACGCAATCGACGACTTCGACGTACAATCACGAAGCAATACAAAAAGTGTCGAAGCATATGAGGTGAAGAGCGAGAATGTGAAGACTTGCGGAAAAATAAAGATTATATTGCACAAGTCTTAGCTTAGGATTTAATTTGTAATGTGAGATGTAATATTCAAGTGCCTAAGCTCATAGGGATCATGCACATTCACTTAGATGCATTAGGGGCATGTACAAAATGCATTAAAACCTTCAAATCTGCATTTTAATACTTAGGGAAGCTCTCTGGAACCGGCATGGACCTTACCGGTCCCTTACCGGTCATTAAACCGGCCTTCCCCTGTTTCGCATGCCTACTGGAACCGGGCCATACCTCGCCGGTATCCTCGCCGGTCTCCATGCCGGTATTGGCATAGCAATCATGCTCTCTGGAACCGGCACACTACTTACCACGGTCTCCTCGCCGGTTTGCTCGCCGTCCAACGGCTAGTTTTTTGAACGTTATGTTACCGTTGGAGCCCTAGACCGGTATGCCGGTCCCCTCGCCGGTGTGCTCGCCGGTCTCGCTGTAAGTTAGGGAAAGCTTTGCATTTTGTTATAAATAGAACCCTAACTTCTTTGCCTTAGGTGAGAGATCTAGAAAACCTTCATATACATTCTCTAAGGCAAACAAAGAGTGTCATACACCTTCATATTCATAAACACTCATCCAAGCTCACACACACATCTTCTACATCATTTAGTGAGCTTAGAACACTTGGGTTTGCTCTCACACAATCTTCTTATATTTGTGAGTGCCCAAGTGTGTTGTAATTCTTTCATATCAAAAACACTTGCGGTTTGTGAAATCCCATCGTTTGGGTAATTTGTAAAGGTTGTGAGTGCACCTACGTATAAAACTCAAACTTGTAAAAGGTTCGGAGTGTGCCTTGGCGGAAAACTCTTGGTTACGAGTGAACCACGAAAAACTCGATTCTAGTGGAAATCTTCAAGCGAGGCTTGAGGGAGTGGACGTAGGCACGGTTTGCCGAACCACTATATATCGTGGTGTCATATTTCTCCTTCCCTTAACTTTTACTTATTTGCAAGTTTGATTACATTTATAATATTGCTTAGAAACTTGCATATAGGCTATTAATTGGAATAGAGAAAATTGCCTAAAACTCCCACTTGGTAATAAGAGCTTAAAATCGGCAAAGATTTTATATTTCCGCATTTGTAGCGATAACCCAATTCACCCCCTCTTGGGTATAGAGTTTCTTTGTCGCTATTGCTTGTAGGTACTTTCACTGCCTACATACTTAATAGGGTTCCATCGAAAGTCGTTTCTACGACCCCCTATCAGATATGGTTCGGTAGAAATCCAAGTCTTAGACATTTAAAGATTTGGGGTTGTTCTGCATACGTTAGAGTTGCACTGCGGGATAAACTAGCACCCAGATTGTATAAATGTAGGTCCGTTGGATATCCTAATAATTTCATGGGATATCAATTCTACGATTCCGAGCAATGAAATATATTTGTTGTTCGTTTTATCACTTTTCTTGAAAAGTAATTTTTAAGAGAAAGTGAGAATTGTAGAGAGATTGAACTTGATAAGTTTGATCCCAACATTAAGGAACCTGAGATGGAACCAGAGATCCAATTAGGTGAAGGATCTACAACACAGGTTCTACGTAAGTCGAATAGAATATCAATGCCTCCTGAAAGACTATTTTTAATATCTGATATGAGTCTTGATATTCTCCTCTGGAGGAAATAGATCCGACTACGTATAAAGAAGTGATATTGGATATCGATTCGGGAAAATGGCAGGAAATCATGAAATCAAGTCTGAGACTTAGTTGAACTTCCTAAAGGAATTAAACTTATAGGTTGTAAATGGCTTTACAAAAGGAAGCGAGGGTCCGATGGAAAGGTGGAAACTTTTAAGGCCAGACTGGTAGCGAAATGTTACACTCAACATCCTGAGATTCACTATGAGGAAATTTTTCACCAGTGGCCATGCTAAAATGCATTAGAACTCTTTTAGCCATTGTTGCATATCACAACTATGAGATATGACAGATGGATGTGAAAACTGCTTTCCTAAATGGATTCCTTGATGAGGATATCTATATGGAATAACCAGAGGGTTTCGTATCCAGTGAGACTTCAAACTTGGTTTGTAAGCTCCAAAAGTCTATTTTGGACTTAAACAGACATCCCGAAGCTGGAATCGTCGTTTTAATGAGATAATTAGATTATCTGGATTCTTCAAGAACAAGGAAGAACCATGTGTTTATAAGAAAGTTAGTGGGAGCATGATAGTTTTCCTAGTCTTGTATATAGATGACATTTTTATCATAGGAAATGATATAGAATTGATGCAAATTATGAAAGCCTACCTTTGCAAGAACTTCTCCATGAAAGATATGGGTGAAGCTTCATATATACTAGGAATAAAGCTCTATCGGGATAGAGTTAGGAAGCTTATAGGATTGTCACAATCGACGTACATAGATAAGATGTTACAAATGTATGGTTTTACCAACTGCAAGACAGTAAATGTACCTTTTCGATATGACATACATCTTTCAAAGAAAATGGCACCTCAGACTGAGGAAGAGAGAGTTAGGATGTCTAACCTGTCATATACTTCTTGTATTGGAAGCATAATGTATGTTATGCTATGTACTAGATCTGACATCGGTTTCGCCGTTAGTGTGACCAGCCGATATCAATCTGATCCAGGTAATGATCATTGGATAGCCGTGAAACATATCCTAAAATATCTTAAAGGTATTAGGGATAAGTTTCTGATATATGGAGAAGATGAGCTACAAGTTAAGGGTTATACAGACTCTAACTTCCAAGGAGATCCATATGATTAAAAATCTACATCATGATACATATTTACCATTAACGGTGGTGCGGTTAGTTGGCAATGTTCAAAGCAAGGCTCAACAGTTGATTCCACCACTGAGGCGGAATTTATAGCGGCTTCAGAAGCTGCTAAAGAAGCTGTTTGGATTAGAAATTTTATCACAGAACTTGGCGTTGTGCCTAGTATTACGGATTCGATCACATTGTACTGTGATAATAATGGATCCATTGTGTAGGCTAAAGAGCCAAGAGCGTATTCCAAGTCTAAACACGTGGAAATGAAATACCGCGTAATTAGAGAAATAATTGAACGAAAAGATATAGTGGTCTTGAAGGTTCAAAGACTAGACAATATAGCAGATCCGTTTACAAAAGCATTACCTCCTAAGTTATTCGATAAACATGTGGAGGAGATCAGACTGTTGTACCTGTTGTAAATTCTCTAAATAGTAAGTTTGGATGAAAATGGGTCATATCCCTTGGGTGGTGCCCTATGGGAAGGGTACAAACATGTAGGGACATGTCATCCAATTTAGAATAACATACTTCTAGGCTCCAAATGGTGCATGGAATGGGTATAACCCTTAGGAGGGTTTCACCACAAACCAAAAGGTGCCCTTAAGGCACCATTCCATGCCTTTATATAGAAGCCTTCATGTTCATTCTAGAGATCCATCCAGTACAAAAGTATCGATTATTCTACTTGAAAAATACATTCTCCTCTATTATTCGATAGATGTACATACATATTAAATTAGTTTTTGACATAGTAGAATCACATTTGTTAAATTTATCAAGAATTTTTCCCACATAATGAGATTGACTAAGAATGTAACCATTAGAGGTTCTTGAAATTTTAATTCATAAAATAATATCCGTTTGACACATGTCTTTCATGTCAAATTTTGATTTCAATAAATTTTTGACAGATTTAATCATTCTACCATCACTCCCAACAATGAGCATGACATCAAATATAAACATATGATAACATAGCCACTTTCTGTCTCTTTGACTACACACATTTGTCACAATCGTTGATTCTAAAACCATTGGTCATCAACGTATAATCAAACTTTTCATGTCATTGTTTCGATGCTTGCTTCAAGCCATATAATGACTTTATCAATTTACAGACTTTCTTCTCTTGTCCTGAAACTATAAATCCTTTAGGCTGTTCCATATAGATTTCTTCATCTAATTCTTCATTCAAAAAGACTATTTTCATATTCATTTGATGAATTTCTAGCTTTCAAGGAGTTTCAATTGCTATTATCATCTTAATGGAATTTATTCTCGTTACCAAAGAATAAGTATCAAAGTAATCAAAGTCTTATTGTTGCTTATAACTCTTAATTATAAGTATAACCTTGTAAATATCAATTGAGCCATCGGCTTTCATTTTCCTCTTGAAAATCCATTTGGACCCTAAAGATCTACATCCTTAAAGAAGATCTACTAATTCCCAGGTATGATTTTGTAAAATGAATTCAACTTCACTGTTAATGGCTTCTTTCCACAAAGTGTCTTTTGGTGAACTTATAGCTTCTTTGAAGTTTTGAGGTTCATTTTCTAGCAAATAGGTCAGAAAATCTTGACCAAAAGATTTTACTGTTCTAGATCTTTTGCTTGTTTTAATCTCATCCTCAATTATTTTTTCTTATTCTAGATCTTGACTATTGTCATTTATACTCGCACGTGTTCGTTTAAACAAACATATCTCTTCTATGGATTTACAAAGAAATACATGTTCAAAGAACGATGCATTTCTTGATTCTATTATCGTGTCTTATGCATGTTTGGAATCTTAGACTCATATACAAAGAATCGATATGTATTACTGTTATGTGCATAACAGATGAAAATACAATCAATTGTCTTAGGTTCTAATTTCATATTTTTAGGTGGAGAATGACTATTTTAGCAAGATACATTCACACCCGTAAGAATTTATGAGAAAATACTCTACCTTTCTACAGTTCATACAGAGTTTTATATTCTTTCTTTCGAGGTACCTTATTTAAAAGTTAATTTGCTGACAGAACAATATCCCCCCACATATTCTGAGGTAACCTATAACTTATCGGTATAACATTCATCATTTCTTTCAAGGTATAATTTTTATGTTCTGTAATCCCATTAGATTGAGTAACTATTGAGGTATGACTTGGTGTATGATTCTTTTTTTTAACCGAATGTCTTAAATGGAAAAAATACTCACCACTTCTATCAGTTCTCAACACTTTAATTGGTTCTCAATCAAGTTTCCAAGTGGGAGAATTATTATCAATCACTGAATTCGATGATTGACAATTAAATAATTAAAAAATATATATTAATTATTTTGGGTGGGTCTCACATGCATAAAAAGAAAATAATAAAAAATTAGAATTCATTATTTACACAGTGAATCTCATGCCTATAAATAGAGGCTTCATTTCATTATTTTCTTCATCCCATTCTCAACCAAATCCTATGTATTCTAAGAGAGGAATTTATAGTTTCTTCTTAAGAGTTTGTGAAAGATTTGTAATTCTTCTATTCTAAGAGGGTGTGAGATTGTTCACTCTTTGTGTTTAGAGAGACATTGTAAAATTCTTTCCACAATAGTGAAATCCTTCTACTTTTGTCCGTGGATGTTTCCCTCACATTGAGGGTTTTACCACGATAAATCTGTGTCTCATTACTTTATTTTATTGTTAATATTTATGGTAGGCTAAGTCTTCTAATTATTATTATATTGCTATATGGTAGGCAATGTTGGGGTTTTATACGAAATTACAGGGTTAGCGCAGCGGAAAGCGAAAAACCGAATTTTTCGAATTCAAAAATTTTTCTTGAAACAATCAAATAAACTTATTTATTTAATTAACCAATACTTAAAATCTGAAATTTTAACCCAAGAAATCAAATTTCTATTAATTGCCAATATACCCCAAATTTTACAATTTAATCATTTTGGTCCTTAAATGTCAAATACATATTTGATTGATTCCAAATCAATCCCAAAATAATTTATACATGTCTAATACATGAAAATATAAATTGCAACACAGATCCATAATTTTCCAGTAATTGCCGAACAGCACCATAAATTTCCAAGATTTGCAATTTGGTCCTTTTTGGTTCAAAACACATCAAGATCAACTTCAATCAATCCCAAATTTAATATACATCATTTATACATCAAATTACATCACATATATGAAAATCCCTAAAATTGGATTAGGTTTAGAACCCTAATTTCATAAATTACACCAATTACATAATTTACACTGAATTGATAAAATTCAACACTTTAATCAATCCAATAATTCACCAAACAAGTCTCAGCATCATGAAACAACTCAAGAACAATTATAGGTTATTTATGAGAGACTAAGCAACTCTAGAATGTCAACTTTACCATCAAATGGCTTAAAGAATTCTAAATGAACAATTTCATTCAATCTTTAATTAATATACATGCTCATCTTTCAAACAAGATTACAACTATCTAAATTACAAAATAAAAGAGTATAGATTCAATCTTAGTAATATAATTGAAGATAAGAATAATAGAAATAATTTCTATCTTGAAGGATGTTGAGAAATACTTACAAAAATCAACTTTTACTTTGTTTTTCCTTTGTTTTCCTTCAAAACTCTCTCAACTCACTTTGTAATTTCTATTGTAACTTGTGATTGTGTTGAAAATGAAAACAAAATAATTTTATTAAATAAAAAATCCCCTTGGCCGAATTATCCAACAAAATAAATAACAAGTATATTAATTTTTGTTTCAATTCCATGGCACAAGTTTCACTTTAATAAAGATAACATTTATCTTTTATAAAGTAAACAAACAAATGGACCAATGGTGTCATGCCATTTCCTAGCTTTAATAAAGCAAATCATGATTTAAGATATTTGTTACTTTAATTATTTTAATCATATAACATTTATATAAATAAATAAAAATTCTTAAATATATGTATTATATTTACATTAAATAATCGAAATACATATATCAATCATATATGTTAAATATCACAATTTGATATTTAATTAATGTGTATTTAATAATATCAAATATTAAATACAAATACACATTAATTCAGAAATGACAATTAGGTCCCTATTGCATGTATTTTTTTTAATCGTTAAACGAGTTATAAATAATCAGTATTATTCATAACAGTTGCCCTAGTGCTCTACCAGTATATATCATTAGTGAAAGTCTCTAGGTTCAGGCATATCCGTCACGAAATCAAATTTCGTGTCCATAATTCACCCACCCGTAAATTATGACGAACACGGATAACTCTCTGAAACATATGGGTCGAGGTCACTGCATACGTATAATCCCTCCGTCACAGGTATCTGAATTATTCCAGAGATATAGATACAAACGTCAAATCTCTATAGATATAATCACGTTGACGTTTTTATTAATAATCCATTAATAAAACTTAGAACTAATTTCTACAGTGTACCACGGGTGATAAGCGGAAAATATATCAATATTTACTGCCCCTTTTACTTAATATTTTGTATAGTTTCTTGAGTTTTGTGAATATTTTGATGTGTTTTGTGTATTTTGTAGATAAATAAGATTTCAGGACTTAATGGAAGCAAATCAGGGCTAAAACGGTGAAAAACAGGCAAATAGGAAAAATTGTCATTTCAGGCATCACTACTAGCACATCCTCTGCTTCGCGACGCGCTACAAGTACTGTTCAACCGACACTTGTCATCATGACATCAGCATAATAATTCAGCCTGTCGACACCTGGCTTAAGCAATGACATCAGAGTCGTGACGCACAAGCCTTCACACGTCGCGATGTCAAGCTAATAATCTACCGACAGCCACGTGTCAGCATCTCGTGAAAGCCGAGTACATGTGTCGAAGATCAACGGTGCATCGCGACCGTAAGACTCCAAGCATCGCGATGCGTGGGACCAAATTTTGCCTATAAATTGAGGCTGAATACATTTGAAATTTTCATACCTTCTTCTGGGGATTTCCTTAAGAACACTAAGAAGATTGTATCTTGTTTGTTCATTTACAGCTTTCTTATATTCAATTCTTATTTTATGCAATAGATCTTTCTTTATTTTACTTTAAAGTATGAGTAGATAACTTCCCTCAGCTGGGGTGAAAGGTAAAACTTTTATTATTATAATTTAGATTAATCTCCCTTAGTTATAATATATAAACTATCTTAAAACCTGACTTAATGGGATACCGCCTTTATGGTCGGTTGGACTTAATTAAATTGAATTTTAACCTGACTTAATTGGATACCGTCTTTATTGTCGGTTGGAATTAATTAAAAATCTGACTTAATCAGAATACTGCATATATTGTCGGTTGGTAATGTCTTGCAAGTTTATATATTATAAGGGATATTTCTAAATTAGAAGTAATAAAAGTGGATCCTCTAACTATTGGGGTTTGTACTTAGAGCGCCTATCCGGACCGTATTTATGTTTGATTCATGAATACGAAAATCTCATTTTTCCATAATATTACTTTCTTAGTGGTTACACCTCTTATTTTTATATATGTATTCGATCTAATTACTATTATATTGAAACTAAATCTGATTTAGTGATATGTATATATTAGCAAAGACCTGATAATATATAATGTAGTGTGCAGTTACAAATTAGTTTGTAATTGACATTGGAAAGTGTCACTGCTAGAAATATATTATCAAATAAAGTTTCTGGTTAAGATTTACTAACACGGGTCGGTTAGTTAAATCTGATGAGACCAGTATATGTCGTATATCGAGACTTGGTCCTATGATTTATCCCAATGAACCATGAGTTTGGGGAGACTCGTATAGATATGTAGGTGGTTATAGTGGATAAATACTGAAAGAATCACCAAAGATTCTTAATGGATGATAAACAAACGTTAATAAGAATCTTCTCGGTTTGAGTAGCATAGTGGTCCTTCGACTTGAGATACCACTGTAGATGTATGAGACATCATCCACACTTAGATGGCAATCACGTCACCGATCTATTTAGATCAGACCTCCGCCTGTTCGTTGGGTGTGGACCGATCCTCTGGATATCTTATGTGTACCAAGATAGGATCCGTCAGTTCTATGTACAGAACATAGGTAGTCCAAATGTGATTAGCAATCTGTTAAATCTGTGGCCACAGTATACTTCGGAAGTAAGTTTCGAATGTTATTTAGAGATTGCTAATAGAAAAGTTGACGGGATTATACCTATAGAGATTTGACGTTTATATCTATATCTCTGGGATAATCCGAATACCAGTGACGGAGTGATTATACGTATACAATGACCTCGACCTGTATGATTCAGCTAGTTTATCTGTGGTCGTCATAATTTACGGGTGGGTAAATTATGGACACGAAATTAGATTTCGTGACGGATATGCCTGAATCTAGAGTGTCTCATTAATGAAATATACTCATAGAGCTCTAGGGAAACTTTTATGAATAATACTGATTATTTATAAGTCGTTTAAACGTTAAACGAAAAAATACATGTAAATAGGCCGAACCGTCATTTCCTAATTAATGTGTATTTGTATTTAATATATGATATTATTAAATACACATTAATAAATTGTCAAATAAAGATATTTGACATATATCATTTATATATGTATTTGAGATATTTAAAGTAAATAAAATACATATATTTGAGATATTTTTATTTGATTAATTAATTAATTATTTAATTGCTAAATAATTAATATAATTAAAATATAAATATCTTACCAAATGATAAAGTTAGGAAATGATTATAAGTGTATATTATTGACTTATACTTAAAGGAAAAAGGTTGTCAAAATGGTTTTGACTTCTTAGGATATTTGTTAAAATTGTTTTAAAATGAAAATATATTTTTTCCTTTACTATATGTAATTTTCGGCCAACACCCTAAAGTGAATATAATTGTTATATTTTTGAGTTTCTTTATTTGACTTTAAGAAAATCATTAAATGGTTGACTTTTGCAAGTTGATAAAGCAAAATTAAATGAAATAAAAATATCAAAATATTTGTATATACATCACCTAATTTCGGCCAAGGGCTTTTTGGTGAAGGTATATATTATTTTGTTTCATTTTTTAGGGTTTAACAAGTTCATTAGACACAAATGAAACACAAAAGAAGTTGAGAGGAAAGATTGAAGGCCTAAAGAAGAAAGCTTGAAAACTCTTATTTTTGTAAGTATTTCTTTAAAGTCTTCAACATGGAAATTGTTTCTAACATGCTTGGCATCATTTTATGTTGCTTTGATGTTCTCTCTACTCTTATAGTTTGTGTTTAATTTGTTGTGAACTTGAATGAAAGATGTGTGCATGTAAGTAAGCTTGAAATGGTTTCAAAGGCTTACTTTTGATTCTTTGGAAATCAAGTTGTCATTCTAGAGTTGTTGAGACACTCTTTGGTGACCTATATTATTCTAGAGTTATTTCAAAGTGGTGAGGGTTGTTTGGTGAAGCATTGAATGGATTAAAGTGTTGGATTTTAAAGATTTGGTAAAATTACTCAATTTGATGAAATTAAAAATTAGGGTTCTTACCCAATCCAAATTGGTGGCTTTTCATATATGTGATGTATTATGGAGTGTAAATGTTGCATGTAAAATTTTAGGTTGATTGGATTTGATCTTGGCATGTTTTGAACTAAATGGACCAAATTGCATTATTAATTGAAAATTTTGGGTGGCTCACGACATTAGACCAAAAATTGGGGATTTATGTGAAAACTGATTTTGATGCATTAGATGTGTTGAAAAATATTTTATAAATGATTTAGAATCATCCAAAATTGTATTTGACAACTTTTGGACTAAAATGATCAATTTATAAAGTTTTGGGGTAATTCGGTAATTACTAAGAAATTTGATCTCTTGTGTAATTTTTAAGAATTGAATAATTGGATGATTAAATAAATAAGTTTATTTAATGGATCCAAAAAAAAATTTGAAATCAGAAAATTTTGATTTTCCGCGATTCCGCTGCGTTACCGATTTCCGCCATAAAACCCCTACAAAATGGTATCAGAGCGAGTCTGATTCTTGGCCCCTTGATATGATTGGTCCTTTAAATCTAATTTTTATTATGTCTTTTTTAATACATGCATGCTTTAATTTAATTTGATTAAATTTAAAATGTATGACACTTTATGGAATATCCCCGCTTAATAAGGTTTTAAAGTAACTAGTATTTGGAATACTTGTTTCTTGGTCCGTCTTGTCAATACGGTTTATAAATATTTTTCCGTGACTACATCCGAGACCGTGCCTCTGCTGTGAGGGTGTAGCCGATAGAGATTTATTTATGCCGGATGTATATCAGATACTAGATAAATTCAAGCAAAAGCGGAATCCTGAACGTGCCATAACTGTCAGGTTACGCAAGTAGCTTGAGTTTATCATTGGCGAGTTTAACCTTGGTACGCCTCCTTGTGAACGTGCCCTAGCTATCACAACGAGAAACGACCAGGACCGGAACCCAGGAGTCACTATTGAGTGATTGACAAATGAGTTGTCTATCTGATAAATATACGTAGGCGAGACCGTGCCTCTGCTGTGAGTCAAAATATATTCATGGGGTCCATTCCCATTATGGAATTCGATTTAATTATTGAATTCTCATTTTTTTTCGTTTGGGATAACGGTATTACGTAAAATAGTAGGAGCACTGCTAAGTTTAAAAAATTCCATAACTTAGGCAGTGTGTATTATTATGGAAATTGTCGTTTGTTTGTTTCCTTATTCTATTGTTTTATATAGAATTGAACTTTTATTCACTGCACACATATTTTGATATGTTATCTGACTTGACTCTTGGTTGCAGTTATTCTAGAATAGGTTCTAGATACTATTAGACTAGGATATTGTTAGATTAGTCTAAACCATCGGGAACTGTTGTTCCGATTTTTGAAAAATCAAGATGGTTTTGACTTAGTTACTAAGTCATGATAGATAATCTAGATAGATATCTGTTTTAGGATATTATTCTGTAGAGAGAATAGTTTCTTGTGCAGTAAGAATTGACACAAATGAGTTCATGTCTCGAGATTCTTAACTGGCATTAAGAAAGCCCCATTAGGTATTTATTTATCTAGTAATGACGTTTTTTAGCTTTAATGACCTTTAGAGGCAATGTGTCTGACACAATTTGCTAATCAGTTATTTTCAATTGTTGTAAATAGTTGAATGCAAATAGTAAAGCTAAAGAAAGGAGATGCGTATAGTTGTGTATAGAAAATATCGATTTTCACAATACTACAACTATAGGTATTGGATACTAGATCTCCCGTCTAGTTATTTAAAATATTAGTTAATGATTGTTTTGATATTTGATATCGGAACTTGCGACTATTGGATAGTTACTTGTTCTTTATAAATAATTGTTATATATTTTAAATATAACTAGTAGTGTCATTGACGTAGAGATAAACATTAAGAAAAATTATTCGGTACAGTAAATAATTTAGAACGGTGTTTTATGAGATTTTATCACTTAAGCATTGAATGCTTATTCCGTATGGTAAATGATGGTTTGATACGAGATCACACCACATATCCTTATCCATTTAATGAATATTGTATTCGGGAAGGTGATTAAAATCTCGTTTAACCAATGATTTGTCATTGGACCACCAGATTTATTAAACTGATACATTAGATGTATGTGTAGTTTAATGAATTGTAATTGCTTAAGGTAGTTTTCTTTACTTCGTAACTTAGTTTATGAATTTTCATAACTTAGTTACGTGTTTCTGAAGGAACACATATTGAACATCTTGAAAGTATCAAGAACGTTCAATCTGTTCTGATGAAACATAGATTGAACATTTTTGACTTGTTCAAATATATTCAATCTGAAGTTTTTTGAGAACTCTATCCTTAAAATTCATTACAAGTCTTTGAACTATTCAAAGATCTTTGATACGATCAAACATATGAATATAAAGCAATTAGTTCTAAGGTTATTCAGTGAATATGATTCTTATTCAATATTATTCTTCCACGATTCTATCTTGATGGAATTGAGTAGTGGAAGCAGTCGAATCTTATATGATTTGATTCGTTTGATATTGAATGTTACCGAATTAGTTTCAATACTCTTGGGGATATGCTCCTGTAACACTAGTTCATCTTTTTAATTTAGGTTCCATTAATTTCTACAGTTACATATATGATATGTATAGGTAGAAAATCCTAATCTTGAAAAGTTTGAGATTTGAATCTTTCTTTTATATAATAGTTATATAATGGAAATTACTTACACCTCGGAGGTATAAGTAAAAGTTTATCGTTTATTCTGTTTAATAGAATATTGTATTCTATTTAATAGATATATTTCCTACGATCCTAAGTAATAAAATATTTATTACTTGGTGTGTAACATCAGATGTTAATTATTGTAGAAAAGACTTGACTTATTGAAGTCAAATGTGAGAATGATAAACTATAAATGGAACTACGTAATTAATAAGATGAAACAACCTTTATACATCTTCTATATAAGTCTAATAGGATACAGAATCATTTACGAGTATTTGATACTTAATGGTTCTGTTGTTTTCTTATGAAGAAAATTATCCTATAACTTATAATGGAAGCGATATTTGATATCGATTCTGGAAGTTCACCATTGAACCATAGATCTAAGATTGTTCATAGCTTACTACGATCAAGTTTTGAACTTGATTAAGCTTTCATTATGAATTAGTTCATGATATGTGCTAATTGTTTGCGCAACGAAAGTAGTTGAGCTTATTAAAGGTTTGAGCTTTATAGTATGACAGTGAGAAAGATTATACTCAGCAATCTATTAGGATTATGAGGAAACTTGTCTCTAGTCACACTAATTGAACAATTAAAGATATATTGGTTAATGTTGATATTAAACTGTACATTTTAGCTAAAGAATGCAAAGTGGCATTTTTTGAATGACTTATTCAGATAAGAGATCAGTTGTGATTTCTTTGTTTGAAGAGTTCATTCTGGAATGGCCCTAGAGTTTGTGTTCTGCTGAGATCGCAGTTTAGTGTGCTAGCTTATAGAGCCTATTGTAGACTCGGATATGTCTTCCGGAAATCCGTGTTCTCTATTTTTGATATCAGTCAGATTGTCTGATCTTGTCAAAGTATAGAGAATACATATGTGATTGAAAAGTTAGTGAGAGCGTACAAATTACTTTCTAGAGTTATATATCCTAACAAATTATCATTATTATAGTAATAATGAGATGTTTGTGAGGTAAAATGTTTACCTAAGTCTTCCTTACTCCGTGAAAGCAGTGAGAGTAGTCTCTGTTATATTTGATATAAAGTTTTATATAAGATATAAAACTAAGAGACTTGTGAGATACTCATATTATTCATGCATTAGATATGATCTAATAAAGGACACAATAAGACTATCTGTGTAACAGTTAGTATAACTATTTGACAGTTAATGTGTGTCTTAAATATAGTATTCATCTTTCGTAAATGATGATTCCTTTTTCGAAAGAGATATTGATTAGAATGTCTAATCAATCTTATGTATCATTTGATGATGACATAATTAATACTTTATTATGTGCGATTAAAGATATCGATTTAATCGTAATTGTTACGAGTTATTTTGATATCGTATAGACCATAGGATGGATCTTGAAACATGTTCTTTGTGATCTTTGAGATATTAAGAACGGGTTTCCAATTCATGGAGCATACAATCTGCAACCATTAGGGTCATATTAGTTTTGAGACTAATTATTACGTTAGACAGTCTACGTCATAAAGAGTCAGAAAATATTCAGTGAGAGTGTCACAGAGGATTCTACTTTGTGAGTGGAATTAGATGCAACTTATGAAGTATTGACTTATGAAGTTGCATAGTGACCTTATAAATTAGAAGTTTTCACATTAGTATTGTGCTTGCGGTTGTCTACATAGTATTTTGGATCTGATCCACAAATACTTGGACAACTCAGTAGCTATAGCACAATATCGATGTCGCATCTGAGTCATATTAATGTATAACTTAGGTTCTACAAAATATGAATGATGTGGCTAAGGGAAATAATTGGGTTTGTTGGACAAACTCAATATGTCATAGCAGACATGCTTCTTGTTGCCTACCTCTTGAGTGCTAGGTGAGCTCTTGAGGCCATGTGCATACGATACACATTGAGATGTGTATATGATACCGTGGATTGGCACTAAAGAAGCAAGTGGGAGAAATTGTTGGGGTTGGTGCTCAGAGCGCTATCCGACCGTATTTATGTTTGATTCATGAATACGAAAATCCCTTTTTTTTTTCCATAATATTACTTTCTTAGTGGTTACACCTCTTGTTTTTATATATGTATTCGATCTAATTACTATTAGATTGAAACTAAATGATTTAGTGATATTTATATATTAGACAAAGACCCGATAATATATAATGTAGTGCGTAGTTACAAATTAGTTTGTAATTGACATTGGAAGTGTCACTGCTAGAAATATATTATCAAATAAAGTTCATGGTCAAGATTTACTAACACGGGTCGGTTAGTTAAATCCGATGAGACCAGTACATGTCGTATATCGAGACTTGGTCCGATGTTATCCCAATGAACCATGAGTTTGGGGAGACTCGTATAGACGTGTAGGTGTTTTTATAATGGATAAACACGGAACAACTCACCGAAGATTCTTAATGGATGGTACACCAACGTCAATAAGAATCTTCTCGGGTTAAGTAGCATAGTGGTCCTTCGACTTGAGATACCACTGTGGATGTATGAGACATCCTCCACACTTAGATAGCAGTCACGTCACCGATCTATTTAGATCAGACCTCCGCTTGTTCGTTGGGTGTGGACCGATCCTCAGGATATCCTGTGTGTATCAAGATAGGATCCATCAGTTTTGTGTACAGAGCATATGTAGTCCAAATGTGATTAGCAATCTGTTAAATCTGTGGCCACAGTATACTTCGGAAGTAAGTTCCGAATGTTATTTAGAGATTGCTAATAGAAACGTCGACGAGATTATACCTATAGAGATTTGACGTTTATATCTATATCTCTGTGATAATCGGGATACATGTGACGGAGGGATTATACGTATGCAATGACCTCGACATGTATGATTCAGCTATTTTATCTGTGGTCATCATAATTTACGGGTGGGTAAATTATGGACACGAAATTAGATTTCGTGACGAATATGCCTGAATCTAGAGAGTCTCACTAATGAAATATACTCGTAGAGCACTAGAGCAACTTTTATGAATAATACTGATTATTTATAAGTCGTTTAAACGTTAAACGAAAAAATACATGTAAATGGGTCGAACCGTCATTTCCTAATTAATGTGTATTTGTATTTAATATATGCTATTATTAAATACACATTAATAAATTGTCAAATAAAGGTATTTGACATATATCATTTATATATGTATTTGAGATATTTAAAGTAATATAATACATATATTTGAGATATTTGTATTTGATTAATTAATTAATTATTTAATTGCTAAATAATTAATATAATTAAAATATAAATATCTTACCAAATGATAAAGTTAGGAAATGGTTTTGACTTCTTAGGATATTTGTTAAAATTATTTTAAATGAAAATATCTTTTTTCCTTTACTATATGTAATTTTCGGCCAACACCCTAAAATGAATAATTGTTATATTTTTGAGTTCTTTATTTGACTTTAAGAAAATCATTAAATGGTTTGATGATGACTTTTGTAAGTTGATAAAGCAAAATTAAATGAAATAAAAATATCAAGATATTTGTATATACATCACCTAATTTCGGCCAAGGGCTTTTTGGTGAAAGTATATATTGTTTTGTTTCATTTTTTAGGGTTTAACAAGTTCATTAGACACAAATGAAACACAAAAGAAGTTGAGAGGAAAGCTTGAAAAATCTTATTTTTTTGTAAGTATTTCTTTAAAGTCTTCAACATGGAAATTGTTTCTAACATGCTTGGCATCATTTTATGTTGCTTTGATGTTCTCTCTACTCTTATAGTTTGTGTTTAATTTGTTGTGAACTTGAATGAAAGATGTGTGCATGTAAGTAAGCTTGAAATGGTTTCAAAGGCTTACTTTTGATTCTTTGAAAATCAAGTTGTCATTCTAGAGTTGTTGAGCCACTCCTTGGTGACCTAGAATTGTTCTAGAGTTATTTCAAAGTGGTGAGGCTTGTTTGGTGAAGCATTGAATGGATTAAAGTGTTGGATTTTAAAGATTTGGTAAAATTGCTCAATTTGATGAAATTGAAAAATTAGGGTTCTTATCCCACTTCAAATTTGGGGCTTTTCATATATGTGATGTATTATGGAGTGTATATGATGCATGTAAAATTTTAGGTTGATTGGATTCGATCTTGGCTTGTTTTGAACTAAATGGACCAAATGTAATTAATTGAAAATTTTGGGTGGCTCACTGCATTAGACCAAAAATTGGGGATTTGTGTGAAATCTGATTTTGATTCATTAGATGTGTTGAAAAATATTTTAGAAATGATTTAGAATCATCCAAAATTATATTTGACAACTTTTGGACTAAAATGATCAATTTACAAAGTTTTGGGGCAATTCGGTAATTACCAAGAAATTTGATCTATTGTGTAATTTTTCAGAATTTAATATTTGGATGATTAAATAAATAAGTTTATTTAATTGATCAAAGAAAAATTTTGAAATCGGAAAATTTTGATTTTCCGCGATTCCGCTGCGTTACTCGATTTCCGCCATAAAACCCCTACACTAACCCCATCATTTATTTTTATTAATTTTATCTTTTTAATTTCCAAGTTTTATTTATGTCATTTTCTTTATTTATATTTTTAATAATCTTAGATATATGTGGTAACTAAACCCTGTATCTAGGGTTGTGATGAATTCCAATATCACGTTTTATAAGTGGTTATTTTATGCCTTGGGGAATATAAAGATTTATTATTGAGTCTTAAGCTTAATGCTTCTTGTTAATTGGCCATTAATAAGATTTATTTGGTAAACTTAAAATGAACTTGGAAAAGAGATTTTAGGTTTAGCCTTAGACTCAATAGCTCACGATCTCAATTTGGGGTAAAAGTCTCTAGGAAGATTTCCTTATAGGATAGGAATATACCTGTCGGGCGGGAGTAGCCATAATTGGAACTTAAACTTAATGAATTTAGGTAACTTGGTTAACATAGGAATATAGTTAATTGGGTTATTCTGGGTGTTTGCATCTGACCATCGGAAGAGGACTTTTGCATATCTTCGTGTTCCAGGTTAATAAACCGATATATTGCACAAACATGAGATAATCACTTCATCTTTAAAAGATATTGGAATGATTCACAACCCTAGATAGATTTATAATATTGAATTTTCCTTTCATTTACTTTCGCATTGTTTTTATTTACTTGTTTCAGATAAAAATCATCATCTAATCAACAATCAATCTATTAGATACTTGTAAACATTTAACGTCATAAATTGATAGCATAGGTATTAAGTCCTCGTGGGATCGATACATTTTATACTACTTGAGAGATACGTGCGCTTGCGTTACGTGTGTGTTTATCACTGATCAAGTTTTTGGCGCCGCTGTCGGGGACTTATTTATCTTTTATTATTAATTTTGGGGTTAGATACCTTTACTTGTGTCTAATTTCTTTTTACTTATTATTTTTGTTTTCTTGTGTTTCAGGTTCTCAAACACTACATGAGAAGGACCAGAAGCTTTGAAATCTGACCGCCTTACCAAGAAATTGAAAGAATCATTAGACAGTTCAGAAGGGAAATACGAGAAGGTCAAGAAGCACTGATCAACATGGAACCTGAACCGTTGGAAGTTGCACCACCAATTCCCATTCGAGGCAGAACTATTCTGGTGGTTGACGACTTCATATCATGCATTGTACTTCCTCCTTACCAGCAAATACGTGTGACATCAAAACATGCATTCAGATGATACTACAATCAGTACAGTTTGGGGGGAGTGCAACTAAAGATCCTAATGCCAACATCAGCGACTTCCTGGAAGTTTGTGGCATATTTAATTACAACCGAGCGGCTGAAGAAGCAATGCGACTTCGTGTGTTTCCATATTCCTTGAAAGACAGGGCTAAGGCTTGACTCCATTCACTATCAGCAGGTTCCATCATAACTTGGAACACTTTTGCCACCAAATTCATTGCAAAGTACTTTCCCCCAACTAGAACAGCAAAGCTGAGGAATGACATTACATCATTTGTGCAATATGATTCAGAATCACTCTACGAAGCTTGGGAAAGATACATGGAGTTGCTAAGAAAATATCTTCACCATGAGATTGCAAAGTGGCTACAAGTCCAAACCTTCTATAATGGACTTTCTGGACTAATGAGAACCACAATAGATGCTGCTGCTGGAGGAGCTTTAATCGCAAAAGGAGAGGATCAGGCCTGGGACTTAATTGAAGAAATGGCCAACAATAATTCTTTGTGGCCAACAGAATTGAGCATGATCCAACGAATTGCAGGAATCTACGAAGTCGGAGCCAACACAGCATTGAATGCCAAACTGGATCAGATATGCAAATTCATGGAAACACTTAGCATGAAGGTTAATGTTGTAACCACAAGTTCACCATATGAAGGAGCACCAGAGGTAGAATCTTACAATCAACATGATGAGACGGTGAATTATGTCAATAATTTCAACAAACATGGGAACAATCTATATTCCAATACCTACAACTCAGGGTGGAGCAATCATCCCAATTTCACATGGAGCAACACTACAGGACAAAGGAACAATCCACCATCAAGATTCCAACATCAAAATCAAAGCCAGAAGTATGAGAAGAAGTCAGAAATAGAAGATTAGCTTGCAGAGATTTTCAAAAAGAAAGAAGCCAAATACGATGTGATATTTCAAGCTCAATCAGCATTGAATCAAAGCCTAACTGCTTCTATAAAGACACTGGAAAATCAATTGGGAAAACTGGCCAATGCTCAGAGTTACAGACCGCAATGTACCATTCCTAGCAAAACAGAACCAAATCCAAGGAACATGAGGAAGGAGCAATGTCATGCCATCACTTTGAAAAGCGGTACTGAGATCAACAAAGATGTTGGAATCAAGACATCCACTGAGGAAGTTCCAAAGGAAAGCAGCGAAGCTAAACCACAGATGGAGGAAAAAGAGGCAAAAGAAAATGATCGAGAAAGATTCACTCCACCTCCAACTTTTCCACAGCTTCTCCAGAAAAATAAAATTGACAAGCAATTTGCTCGATTATTGAAGATTTTCAAAAAGCTGCATATCAACATTCCATTTGCAGAAGCGTTGGAACATATGCCCAGCTATGTCAAATTCATAAAAGATATTTTGTCACGAAAGAGAAGATTGAGAGATTACGAGACAATAGCATTGACAGAAGAATGCAGTGCCATCATTCAGAGGAAGCTTCCCCCAAAGTTGAAAGATCTTGGAAATTTCACTATCCCTTGCACCATAGGAGAACATAACTTCGGTAAGGCTTTGTGTGATTTAGGTGCTAATATTAACTTGATGCCTTTCTCCATTTACAGGAAACTGCAGATTGGAGAAGCAAAGCCCACCTCAATCTCTTTGCAACTTGCTGATAGAACGCTCACATTTCTGAGAGGTGTAGTTGAAGATGTGCTGGTCAAGGTTGACAAATTCATTTTCCAAGCAGATTTTATTGTCCTTGACATGGAGGAAGATGAAGACGTGCCCATCATCCTCGAGAGACCATTCTTGGCTACAGGTCGAACCATTATTGATGTACAAAAATGTGAACTAACTATGAGGGTACAGGACCAAGAAGTAACATTTAATGTTTTCAAAGCCATGAATTTCCCGAATGACGAAAAGAAAGAGGAATGTTTCAGACTTGATGTGATATATAGCACCGTCCAGAACTCTGATGCAATGCAAATTTCCACTGACAAACTTAAAGCATATCATCTGCATGTGGAGCTTGAAGATAAAGCGTACAGCGCACTGAATATGTTAAATCTTGAAATACAAGCAACATGAGAGAAATGCTCCACCAACTCAACAAATTGGAGGAATTTCACATGCAGCCTTTTGAGAATGCCAAATTGTACAAAGAAAAGGCCAAGAAGAGACATGATGAGAAGTTATTGCGCATATAACTGGAACCGGAGCAGCGGGTATTGTTAAACAAATCAAGGTTGAAACTTTTCCCTAGGAAGTTAAAATCTCGGTGGTCAGAACCATTCTTAATCACCCAAGTTTTATCAGATAGAGCCATTGAGTTACATGATCCCAACTTCAATGAAACATTCAAATTTAACAGCAAGCGTGTCAAGCACTACTAAGGAGAATCATTTGAGTGACAAAAATAAAGTTTCACACTTTCAGATCCAGCCTAACATTCGAGCAGATATGTCCAGCTGGCGACGTTAAACTTAGCGCTAGATGGAGACAACACATGCAATTTGTGTATATATTAAGATTTGATGTGTTTTATTTTTGTGTGTTTAATTTTTGTAGGTAAAGTCACAAACAGGATGGAAGACGTTCTCGCAAATCTTCACAAGCAATTTTCTTCTCTCCCTCAAAACTCTTTGATGAAAGTCTACAAAGCTCGCATTGAACGAATGAGACTGTTGATGATCAAAGGTATTCATAATGACATTCGTTAGATAATTGAAGCACAAGTCTGATTGGCAGGTGAATCTTCTGACTCTTTTATTTCATTTCTGCCTAGTTTAGGAAGAATCACCTATGCTAAGAAAAAAGAGCTAAAAGATTAGGTGTCTGCTTTAAATGTGCACGCATGACATGTAATACTCGTTGTCGTTCTTTAGGAATGATGTCTGATAACCGCTGATGAGTGGTAAATGTATCATTATTTTCCACTCATTTGATCTAATATCTTGTATAGTTTCTTGAGTTTTGTAAATATTTTGATGTGTTTTGTGTTATTTTGTAGATAAATAAGGTATTGGGACTCTCTGGAGATGATTCGGGGCTAAAACAGTGAAAAATGAACAAAAAGGGTAAAATAATCTTTTGGTCGACGCGACGCGCAAGCCTTCTCCGTCGCGACCGCTAACGTGTGTCGGATCATGCTAACGTGCTCCTGACACGTGTCATTATCACATGCTGCCGACAATCATCATCGGCGCTAACGTGCGCCTACCACGTGTCAACATCTCAGGAAATCAGCTAACGTGCACCGTGCCATGTGTCACCATCACATGTCGCTACCAATCATCATCGCCACGTTAGCACAATTATTGAATTAATCACTCAGCTGTGCCATGTGTCACCGTCTTCACAATTTGCGCCATAAATCATTGCGCGTCACGACGCGCAATGCCTAGGCATCGCGACGTGCGAGCCAACTTCTGCTTATAAATCGAAGGCCGAATTTCAGATTTGAATTCATAATTTCTTCTATGTAATTCCTTAAGAATACTAAGAATATTGTATCTTGTTTGTTTATTTACAGCTTTCAGTAATTAATTTTCGCATTTGCACTTTCTTTTCTTTACTTTTCAGTCTTTACTTTCTGCAATTTACTTTTACGTAATAGTATTTTCCTTTCTTTACTTTTCATTTTTTACTTTACAGTAATGAGTAGGTAACTCCCCCTTGCTGGGGTTAAAGGTAAAGCTTTTATTACTAATATTTAGATTAATCTCCCTTAATTATAATATATAAACTATTTAAAACCTGACTTAATGAGGATACCGCCTTATGGTCGGTTGGTAATTATTGAAATTGATTTTAACCTAACTTACTGAGGATATCGCCGGGTTGGTCGGTTGGTAATTAATTATTAATTTGACTTAATCAGGATACTGCCTATATGGTCGGTTGGTAATTACCACGCAAAGTTTATATATTATAATAAGGGAGATATCTAAAATAGTAGTAATAAAAGTGGATCCTCTAACCTTAGTATTTTCTTTTATTGTAATTTTACATTTTTAATTTCCAGCATTTACTTTTCAGCATTTACTTTTCAGCATTTAATTTTCCGCCTTTGCTTTTCCGCATTTACTTTCTAGCATTTACTTTATGTCTTTTATTTTATTTAAGTTTTTACTATCCGTAAATATGTGTCGTAGCTAAACCTGTTATCTGGGGTTGTGATGAATTCTAATATCACCGGTTTATAAGAGGTTAATTTACAGTTTGGGTAATATAAATGTTTATTTATTGAGTCTTAGTCTTAATGCTTCTTGTTAACTGGCCATTAATAAGATTGATCTGGTAAACTTAAAATGAACTTGGAAAAGGAATTTTAGGTTTAAGACCTTAGACTCAATAGGCCACGATCTTCTTTGAGGATATATAACCCCTTAATAGATTTACTTATAGGATAGGAATATACCCGTCGGGCGGGGGTAACCATAATTGGAACTTAATCTTAATGAATTCAGGTAACTTGGTTGACATAGGAATATGATTAATAAAGTTATACTCGGTATTTGTATTTGACCATCGGAAGAGGCTTTTGCATAATTCCGTATTTCAGGTTAATAAACCGATATATTACACAAACGTAAAATAACCACTTCATCTTTAAAAAGATATTGGAAATATTCACAACCCTGGATAGTTTAATAATCTTGAATTTTCATCAATTTACTTTCGCAAAATTTTATTTACTTGTTTTAAGTTTAAAGTCAACATCCAATCAAACAATCAATACATTAGATACTCGTAAAAATTTGGCTTCATAAATTAATAGCTTAGGTATTAAGTCATCGTGGGATCGATAATTTTTATACTACTTGAACGATACGTGCGTTTGCGTTATATGAGTGTGATTGCATCGGTCAACCGCGAAGATAAAATTAAATTCATTAGGGATGGCATGAGTAAGGAGTATTTAGATGATATATCATTGACTCTTGAGACGCATTCCAGTAGATATGTGTTTCACGCGATTCGCATGTTATATATACAATTTTGAAAAGAAAGACAACAATTGAGTCTCGGGAATCTGATTTTAAAAGACCATGTTTGCCAATTTATAGGAAAATTGGATGAGAAGCTTGTCCATGACGCATAAATGCCATTCGAGCCGTTACTTCATGTACATATTATTATTTATTTGTCTTTAACTAATAATTATGATTTGTTTTGTTATTTTCTTTTATTTTCTCAGACAAGAACCAGACTTTTTGACTTTCACGATTTATTTTACTGTTTACTCACCCTTTTTCAGGATCTATAAATTCAACTCGTCATTGCACTCTTGAAGACATCCAGATTTGAATAAAAAATACATAAAAAAAATGGAAGCAACTTCAAGAATACGAGTTGCAAACATCTGTGTGTTTTGCGGTACTAGTTTTGGTTCTAAACCAGAGTTCGTTGAGGCAGCACAAGAATTGGGCAGAGTCATAGCTGAGAGGAATATGCACTTAGTATATGGCGGTGGAAATCTTGGACTAATGGGGCACGTTTCAAGGGCCGTACAGGAATGGGGTAGTCAAGTTTTGGGAATCATCCCAAAACCTTTGGCAGAGGCGAATCTTATAAGACCATCAAACGGAGAGGAATGCATCGTGCCAGGTATGTCCGAATAACTAGTTGAAATGATCAACTGTGCTGATGCATTTATTGCTTTGTCAGGTGGCTTGGGCATGATGGAGGAAATTTTTACAGTGCTATCTTGAGCAAAATTAAGCATACACCATAAACCAATTGGACTGTTTAATGTTGATGGATTTTATGACTTACTTTTTGTGTTTCTTGAAGATGCCCGGAGAAATGGATTCCTTTCAAAACCCGTAAAAGTTTTCCTCTTCACTGTCAGAACAGCCAATGAGTTAATTGACCAACTTTTATCCTTTGAACCATAAATTGACCCTATCTTTTCCAAGATAAACTGGTCCGATAATGATCGTGGTAAGAGACGTCAGATAAATCTGGATCTTAACCTTTAATTCTCTTTTTAGATGTAGAATTCCAGCTAACTAGGTATTGTCTTCTAAACTCTTCTTCTACTTCTTATACATTGGGGACAATGTCTCAATTAGGTTTGGGGGAGGGAAATAATTGATTAGTATCTTATTTTTATTTTTTTGTTGTGTTGTTTTTGCTTGGTTTTTAGTCAAAAATTCAAAAATATTAAAATATTTTAAAATATTTTTTTTTTGTATTTTTAACTTGACTAATCCGGTAGAATGGTGTTTGAGATAGCTGTGTAACGAATTTCCATTCCCGAGACGTATCTCAGCCTATTTCGTTACTATTGTGATATTTTATATCGTACCGCAAGTGTACGGTGTCAAGTTTTAGTATAAATATGAGTTAAGTGTGTCGAACCCACAGGGATTGCGTTAACTCGCACTAAGTACTACAATTGATAATCCTAACTTTATTTAGAAAACAAATAATAAAGATTTTGATAAATAAATATAAAAATAATTATATAGGAGGAACTAATACGATAGAGATTCTAGATCATGATTTCACCTAGTTGTCGCCTATGTATTTGTCATGTCAATTAATCCTTGTTCAGTTATATTATTTATAAGTCAAGACTCCTAAAATATCCACTCCCTCTCTCGAGTGCCGAGTGAAAATATCATCAACTACAGACTTCGATATCTCTATAAAAATCTAGTAGTTAACAACTCATTACGCTTTGTGATTCTATGTTAACGACTTCAAATGAACTATAGATTCTCTCGAACTCTATAAAATCCTAGGTCATATTCTCTAGATCCATTCAAAATCTCCTCTCTCGAGTGATATATTTCAAACATATATCATCATATTTTTTGCCAGCAAACACAAAGCATTAAACTCAAAAGAATATAAATAAATCAATAAGACTTCATAACAAAATTAGCAAACCATGCAGGGTTCAAGCATCAGTTACATCATTCTCCAGAATTAAGGAGTTTAGTTCATGACAAAAGATAAAAACAATGATAAACAAGTCATGAATCTAATGGAAATCATTAGAGTTTTAAGAAAGAAACAAGAAGATAAAACCCGAATTGAATCTCTTCCTCTTCGGACGTCACTACCTTCGTCTCCTCTTGTCGCTCTTCAATCCTCCTCCTTGGATCTCTAAAAATATGTATTTTGTGTTTTGTACTGTGTATTAGCCTTCTCTTTTAAGTTGTGGACGAACTAATATATTTATAGTGGAGGCTGTGAGTTATTGGGTATCTTAGAAAAAATAATAAAAATCAAATCTGGAACGCGCGTGTGTATGTACTCCCGCAGCGCCGCAGCCCTAGCCTATTGGTGCCATGGCGCCTTTGCCTCGGGTTTATGTATGGCATGGTTTGGTGCCTCAGCGCAAGTGAGTAGCGTTTGGTCTTGCAAAGGGCGTTGTGGCGCCAAGACTTGGTGCTGCAGCGCCTGAGTCTCGGCTTTTTGGTTGGGGCGCTGTTTGCTTGCTGGCGCCTGAACTTGGGCGCCGAGGGGCCAGTAATAATTTCCTCACTGGTTCCTGTGTCTCCTGGTTCCGTGCTCCCGTGCTCATCCGATGTTTCCGAAAATTCCCAAAACACGTGCAAATGTCCCAAGATCCATGTATTAATGCTTCTGCAAATAAAATATAAAATAAACTATAATTGACATTAAATAGCACGAAACATAACCAAATAATAGGCTAAGAATGCCATAATAAGTGAGTATAAACTGCACTTATTAAACACCCCCAAACTTAAGATTTTGCTAGTCCCAAGCAAAAGACAAATATAAAAACTAAATATAATTAACAATTAAAATTTCTAAATTAACTAAGCCACTTTCGTAGGGATCACGATTGCATTTAGCGTATGCAACAAGTCTTTAAACCCCTAGGCGGCCCTAGTGGACGAGTTATAATCTCGTGAGGGATTACAGCGACAATACCCACAAACGTCATTCACACACAATCATGCAAAAAATATAAAAAATAATAGTAAATAAAATAAAATAATCCCGATAGTTATGCACAAAATTGTCCTCAAAGAAAGTTTATAAATGACATTAGAGAACCTTC